>ML306313.1:8340-39406 GCA_005239505.1 Nicotiana paniculata | reverse complement strand
CCCCGGATTATATTTGCAACGCCCGCTTAGTCTTCTACAAGACATAGTTGAGCGTGATCAAGCTGCTCGATCATTTTCATAATGGCGGGGTCGGTCCCCGATTCATTGGCGTTTGACCTTTCTGGCACTGGTTCGGTCCGGTAGGCGACTTCTGGTTCGACCCCACTCGGCGTTCGATGCTAATTTTGTAGTTGTGCAATAGCGGCTTGCTGAGCCTTAACATGTCGAATATTAATTGGAGGCTGAATCCACCATCTCCTCCGCCTTGCGTACCTCGACCACCAGATCGGCCTTCCCTGCGTGCGCTAACTTCAGGGTAAGCGCCCAAATTTGCATTTACGGCGATATGAGAACGGACGTCGACGGGATTGGTAATTGGTACTCCCTCGAGATCAGCCTGAGGCACCTCGACCCCTGGGGCGACAATATTGTCGTTTTCCTAGTTAAATCAGAGGCCGTTGTCACCATGCGTGGGTGCTGTTTGTGAGTTTGACATGTTTTATCCTGAAAACAAAAATACTTACAAGAACAAGCGTAAAGTAGTGTGTATAATCGAAGTCAGTATTAAGGAATCACTATTATCCTTAGCCCCACGGTAGGCGCCTAACTGTTTACCTTAAAATTTTGATAACAATTAAACTTATATTGTGGTTTAAGGATACGTGATGTCACCTAACACCAGCTGATAAATAATAAGATTAACAATAATAATTGAAAGTAAAGGAAAGCAAACAAATATTTGAAAAGACTTCAGTTCTCGAGTTAGAGTACCCTCGAACTGATTAGAGTAAGAACAATTTAGAAATATAACAGGCTGATGAATAAGAATGTAAGCAAGAGAGAATTATATTGCTTTTGTATCAGTCAACAATGTGTATTACAAATGATTAGAACTCCCCTTTATATAGTAGAGGAATTCTGCTTATGGTATAACTCTAATTACAAAAGGAAATCTCATAATTAGCTGATTAACCGTTTATGATTTGGCCCGTTCCGAGATTTATGCCGTGATCCCCGACCTGTCACAGATATTTCGCTTTTCCATTATTTTGCCGTCACCGATCTTATTCGGTGCCTGTCTCACTTGTCTTCGATTGTTACCAACCTTGATCTCGACAGATACTTCGATTCTGAACTCGGTACCTTATCCTCGTGATTTAGTCGAAGTCGACCTTCGATGCAACTTGATCTCGATCAAATAGTAGGATGGAGAGGGTCCGATTTTAACCGTATACATATATATTTTGCCAAAAAACTTCAAATATATTTTGATAAAATCTATAGCCAAACAGGTCCTTAGTTATTAGATTGCGTACTGCTTAGTTTATTATTCTGATTCATTATAGCTTTAACTTTTTGCTTTTTTTCTCTCTCTCTTGTTCTATGTGCCGGAGAAGTCCGAGTTTGATTTTTCCCAGATTATACTTTTTATTTCTTTTCTGATTTTTGTAAATGAGAATAAAGCGTACACGCTCCATATTATCTTGCTTTAGATTATTTTAGCATGAAATACTCTATTTATCAGATTTAGAAGTAGTTGCTGAATGAACATATAATACATGTGTTTGCTTTTCAAGAATATCGATCCTTATTCTTATAACACATGTATTTGTTTGTTTATCTACGTACACTTTATCCATGTATCATTGTCAAAAATTAAAGGATATTATAGGAAGATCATGAAATATTTATTGACCAAAAACTATGTTGGAAATAGATAGATTACTTTGACAATATAAAAGCAACTTGTTAATTCAAGAGCACAAGATCGATTTTGGGTGATGCAGGTGTTCCTTCAAATCCCTCCAAGTTTTCATCACCATATTTTGGCCAGAAGTTTTGACGATCATCATAAGCATATTATGGTGATCATCATGATTTTTTTTATTAGAAATCCTCACAATCATCTTAAAAAGCTAGCGAAAACTAGGACTAGGAGTATACTTCCAAATTCTGACATGGAGATTTTTGTCAACATGATTAAAATCTAAATGGTGGCACCAAAAGATTTTATTTTGGGAAAATCACCCCTGTTTACCTCGAAATACGAGTAACAATTAAACTTGTAATGTGGTTATAAGTATACGCGATCTGATTCAATGCCAATTGGTAAATGACTAGATAAATAGATGAATTTAAACGATTAAGATAAATCAAACCAGTATCGTTGAAATTTGTCGACCTCGATCAGAACAGGCTCGAGATCAAGCGTTAAGAACAATAAGAACCGTAAGAACCACAAGAACAGTAGTAAACTGTAACAAGTAAAAGAGCAACGTATTATTATTTCTCAGTAAGTATGTATATGATGTATCATAGTTAGAAATAAACATGGTTCCTCTTTATATAGTAGAGGAATCCTAAATAAGGTATAACTCTAATTTCAGAAGTAAAATCTATGATTGGTATCAATAACCGTTGGCGGTTATGTCAATCCCGAGATTTTCGCTGAGATTTGTGGTCGATCGCTAATATCTCGCTATTCCGTTACTCGATGTCGATTGTGTCCGATCTCAATCCTTCGGTCTCCATGTTCTTCGAGCTCGATCTCGCTTCGATATGAACTTAATCTCGAGGCAGACCCCCGAGCCCATTAAATCAGACGTGCTCGATTTTAACCGTATACAAATAGTCCCCGCATTTCTTAGAATAAAATGATAAGAAACGACTTGAGCCTCGATTCCCCTATACCTCGATCATGACGTCGTTTCCATGACGTAAGCGATGGATGTGATCGAAACGTCCTGTCGATTCGGTTCCCAAAACCATCAATGCATGTCAGTCGTCGGTCAGCCACTAGTGATACCGAACCATCGTCACAAGCCTATAAATACCACCTCTTCTGTTGATTCAAACTTTACTTTGCTTTGATTAAAAACTCTTGACTCCCCAATTCTCCTTATCTTTCTCTCATCGCCTCCAGTCACGCCACCGTTGTTTTTATCGGAGCCACCAATTTTACACCTTCCTTCTACTTTTTTCACATATACAAATGGCAAAAACCTCCAAAACTGTGCCGCAAAAGGAAAAGGCTCCGTCTTCCTCTTCCCGGCCGGCCAGTGATAAGACGCCGGTAGAACCGGACCCCCATGAATACGTTCCTGGCCCATGCATTCTCAAATCTGACTTTAAAGTCGAGAACCCCTCATCGGTGCCAGGCAGATGCGAGCATGTGTTGATGTACATGTGATCGATTACTGAGGGCCATGTCGAGGCCATGAAGAAGGAATGCAAATGGGGTTTAGAGGTAGTGATGCGCATTACTACTCCTAAAGAGAGCATCACTACACACGTGAGGGGGATCTCAAATGTTTATACTTACCCCTTCATGTTGGGTCCCGTTGACCCCGTGATTTTCGACTTCTGCAGAAGGCGAAGTCGCCCGCGGCCAGATCCACCCTTCACTATGGTGCATAGTAATCATGTTGCGCTTTTTCTCCAACAAGGCCGGGGTTGGAGTTCACTCTGAACCATCTTATACGGTTGTACCGGCCTCGACTCTATCGAGGGATAATTAAGTTTCACTGTCGAGCAACAAAGACTTTATTCTCGAGCATCGATGAGGATAAAGATCGAGGTTGGATGAGCTGATTCATACGGGTGAAGACCTGTGATATAATACCGAAGGAAAAGATGTCGTTCCCTGAGGAATGGAACCTCAAACGTAAGTGAATTTTTATTTTTTGATTTTTGTGTGTCTTTTGATTTTGCCTAACATTCCTCTTTAATCATGCAGTTGTCCCTTGGATGCCTCAGGCGGTTTCCAGTTTTGAAGATTGGATCAAAAATCTTGCCTCTACTTCTACTCGTGCCGAACGATCATGGAGGGACTTAGCAAAGGGAAGGTAGGAGGCCAAGAACCATAGTAAGGATCTCTTCTTACGTATTCCGAAGTAATCACATGCTTTATACATTACGAATCTTTCCTCATGTAGGTTTGACCAAAAATTCCATTCTGAGGCTTTCGAGTGAAGGAGGACGAGCCAAGTCTTCAGCTCCGAAGCCGAAAAAAGATAAGAATAGAAAGAATGCCCCGTAGTCCGAGGCCTCCAAACCCAGACCTCAAAGGGTGAGAAGAAAAACAGTCGCTTTATCGGCAGGGATGAAGAAGAAGAAGATACTTTGGCGCTGAAGGTCCGCCCTAGGAAGGCCATCGAGGTCGGTCCACCTTCCGAGTTGCCACCCGTTGTAACTGAGACTTGTATCAAGGAGGCTTCGAAGAAAAATTTTGGGATGAACCCCGGATCTCCGGAGGTCGAGGTGGTTTCTCGATCAAGAACTTCCACATCTGGCGGGGACGGTTCCGAAACCCAGAAAATCGGTCAGAGCGCTCCGAGCGACTCGCTCGGGGCCATGACAATGGATCAACTTCCTTCACTGTCGTTCTTTTCTATAGGAGCAATAAGGGAGGCCCGAGGGCTGAAGACTCCCGAGGTTGGCGGAGGCTCTAGCGTAGGCGATCCTTTCCGGTGCTTCGTGGGGGTCGATGATCCCTCTGATATTAATGATGCTTCGATCCTTATGGTGGAAGCCCAACGTCTTTTCTCGGGTATGTACTAGTCGTTTGTTGGTTACTTTTCTTTGCCTCTTTCCATACAAATCTAACATGTGTTTTCCTTCTTGTATAGGCTGCTGCTAAATTCTGAGATGACCTTGGTCACTGTGAGGCCGAACTCCAGAAGGTCTCGGAAGAGAGAAATTCCCTGAAGATACTTTGTGGCCAGAAGGACGAGGTCATAAAGGACCTTCAAGCGGACCTGGCCAAGGCTCGTGGAGAGGAGGCTGAATTAGATAAACAGGTAACCGCCCTTCTGATAAATATGGAATCAGCTCGACTGTGGAGGCTAATACTTTGCTATCTCAGTTGCAGCAGAAGGTAGATAAGATCGAGCTGCTCCGAGCAGAGGTCGATCAGGTCAAGATCGATTGTGATCGGTGGAAAGGGAACATGGACCGCCTTGCTGCGGAAAGGGAGGCAGCCTTGGCCAAACTGTCTTTAGCTGAGGCTCAACTTCGAAGCCTTAAAGAGAAAAACTCGGCCCAGGCCAAGAGGGTCGAGGAACTCGAAGCTGGGCTTGCTGAGGCCAAGTCGGATACTGAGAAGACCAAGGTCATGGCGGACAAGTCCATTGACATATACCGGGCCGATGTTGAGGCTGTTCAAACACAACTAAGGGAGGCTTCCGGCCGGGAGCATTGGCGTAATGATTTGGCAAAGTTCCAATCCCGGAGGGAAACCCTCGAGGAAATTCATGCTCGAGGTTTTGACCTTTCTGAGGAAATTGCTCGGGCCAAAGAGCTTGAGATCGAAGCCAGGCAGCCCGCCTTTTCTGATGATGCAGAGGACAGCCGAGGCGGGTCTGAAAGTGGAGAAGATGGAGATGAGGCCATCGAAGAAATTTCTCCTGGAGAAGCTGCTCGAGAGGAAGTCGATCCAGAGGGGACTAACCCCGATTGTAGTTAGATTCTAACTTCTTTTCTCTTTTGTAAGGATTTGACTGGACTTTTGTACATGTTTTTTTGATATATAATAGAGGGATTTTTCTTCGAATGCCTTCATAAATTTCAAGTCTATATATGCTTTATGTCTCTGTCGAAAATGTTAAAAAATTTCATAGCTGTAATTTTACTAACTTTAACTCGTAACCAAAGTAAACCCTTAAGTTTTTGGTTATAGGAGGGTAAGTCCCCGAGTTCGGAAATTCACTCGAGACTTTATCTCGGGGCGACTTGATCGAGCCTAAGGATGTATTATTTTTATAACCAAGCTTGACTAGGCCTTGAACTTTTAGAATAAAGTAAAGCCGTAGGTTTTTACCAAGTGAAGGGTAAGTTTTGAGCTTAGAATAATATACCCCTTAGGGTTTTTGTTGAATCCTCGAGCTATGATTGACTTTTATTCGAGCTCGGAATTGCGGAACCCTTGGGTTCGAACTGAGTGAGAACAAGGTCTCAAATTCAAATTGTGTTGGCCCTTAGGATCTTTTATGTTGGCCCTTAGGCTCTTTAGATCGGTCCTTAGGCTCTTTAGATTCGGTCGATTCGGCCTCAAAAAATGGCTATTATTTTTCCCTTTTCAGCTAAAAGACTTAGTGAAAATTTCTTTGTACCTTAGCATATGTTTTTTATACCCATCGGGTTTTTTGAGGGTTCGATGATCGGAACCCCATATTTGTATCTCAATGTATTTGCGTTAAGATAATTTGATACCCCTTGAGGTTTTTCGAAGTATGATATTATCGAAGCCTTTTAGTTATTCGGGGGCTGATTTTATCGAAGCCCTTTTTAATTGCTTAGTCGAGGGTAGCCTTATTTAACTGATTTTTCAAAGTGTTTGAAGGCCTTTAATTTATAGCGGAAGATGGACGTCTCCGAGCCGCGTTATTTTGGCCGTAGCCTTTAATATGGTCGTAGCCTTTAATGTGGTCGTAGCCTTCGGGTATGTCTCTTGGACTTATGTTCCGATGACATTTCAAACTTGTTCAAAATGTTAGTCCCCGAGTATAGTGGCCTTGGCCTATATATCGAGGGGTGCCTCTTTGAGGTCTTATGAATTTGATTTTAGATAGCTCGAGTGTGCAGTCCCCGAGTGTTCGAAATATGCTTGTACTTGGCTCTTGAGCCATCTTTCACAAGTGTTAGTTTTGCACAATAGATCAGAATCATAAGTAAATGATTCGTATAGTAGAGAATTTACTTCGAAACACGAGATGTTCGAGAAAAGAAGATACTTCTTTGAATAATTTATACATGCGTACATGTTTTGTCATCGGGACTCGGCTAACCTATATAGACACGGTTCATTCGATCGTTTGACCCATTACAAGATTTTTTCTATCGAGACCCATTGACGCGAGGCATATTTCTCGAACACATAACATCCGAGGGTGATGCCCCCCCAGTATTCGAGTTTGATTGCAAAGAATCCTTGGATACAGTTGAATTATCCTTGGGTAGAACATAATTGTTGCCTCGTTAAAAACCTTGCTGGAAAAACCCATTTGGGATAAAATCCAGTCTAAGGGAAAAAGAGTGCAACGCGTACTTTAAAACCTGAGTTCTCAATATCATATGTCGAATTCCTGCAAAGAGTTTGTTCTGAATATTTATATAAATGAAAGAAAAAAGAAAGTCATACCTTAGCAATAGTATCATTTAAGGAGTGATATGTTCCAGTTATTCGGCAATGGTTCGCCGTTCATTGTTCCGAGTTTGTTAGATCCTTTTTCGAAATGTCGAGGATTTGGTAGGGTCCTTCCCAATTAAGGCCGAGCTTCCCTTGATTGGGATCTCGATGTTGAGGGTGACTTTCCTTAGGACTAAGTCCCTAACTTTGAAGTGTCGAAGGTTGGTTCTTCTGTTGTAGTATCTCTAGATTCGTTGCTTTTGTGCCGCCATTCGAACGAGTGCAGCTTCTCGCCTTTCATCTAATTACTCAAGGCTAGTATTCATGGCCTCGTGGTTTGATTCCTCTGTTGCATGTCAAAATCTGACGCTGGGCTCTCCGACATCGACAGGTATCAAGGCTTTGGAGCCATATACAAAGGAAAACTGAGTTTCTCCAGTACTGGACTTCGATATTGTCCGATATGCCCATAGAACCTCGTTCAATTTTTCTCTCCACTTCCCTTTGGCTTCGTTTAGCCTTTTCTTCAAGTTTTGGATGATAGTCTTGTTCATTGATTCGACTTGTCCGTTCCCACTAGGGTGATACAGTGTTGATAGTATCCTCTTTATTTTGTGATCTTCGAGGAATTTCGTTACTTTGCTGCCGACGAACTGTTTGCCATTATCACTAGCTATTTTCGCGGGTATCCCGAATCGGCATGCTATGTGATCCCATATGAAGTCTATCACTTCCTTTTACCTCACTTTCTCGAAGGCCCGTGCTTCAACCTATTTAGAGAAATAGTCAGTCATAAACAAAATAAACTTAGCTTTACCTGGGGCCGATGGTAGAGGACCGACTATGTCCATTCCCCATTTCATGAATGTCCATGGGGATAGGACCGAATGAAGTTACTTGCCGGGCTGGTGGATCATTGGTGCAAACCTTTGACATTTATTGCATCTTCGAACAAACTCCTTAGAGTCTTTTTCCATGCTATCCCAATAATATCCAGCTCTAACATCCTTTCGAACTAGTGACTCGGCGCCAGAATGGTTCCCACAAGTTCCTTCGTGGATTTCTCGTAGAACATAGTTAATATCTCCTGGTCCCAAGAATATTTCCAATGGACCATTGAACATTCTTCTGTATAACGTTCCGTCTTCGTCTAATATGAATCGAGCAACTTTAGTCCGTAAGGCCCTCGATTCCTTGTGATCCGATGGAAGCTTTCCGTTTTTCAAGTACTCAATGTATTTATTTATCCAGTACCAGGTTAAGCTCGTAGAGTTTATTTCGGCATGTCCTTCCTCAATCATAGACCTCGAGAGTTGGACGACAGTCCCCGAGCTAATCTCATCTTCTTTGACAGATGACCCCAAATTGGCAAGTGCATCGGCCTCAGTGTTTTGTTTTCGGGGGATATGTTGTAGAGTCCATTCTTTAAACCGATGCAAGGTTACCTACAACTTGTCTAAGTACCTTTTTTTAACATAAGAATTAGGTTCTTAGTCAAAGCTATTTTAAGAAGTACTCATGCTTCTGATAACCGAATAATAAGAATTAGACTTGTAAATAAGAAAGCAATAAGATCACATAAAAGTAAGTATATTTCAGTAGTGGTTCGAACGTGTCTATACAAGTGAGATTTTACTCCCTTTTATAGGGAATTTCTTAATATAACGTCTACTCTTCTTAATGATTGAGCATAAATGACTAATAATATCATTAATGTAACGTTACAATTGGTAATCGTAAATGTTGCGTGAAGATTATGTAACGTTTAGCTCATTGATTGAAGATCTTTGAATCTGCCCTTTATTCTGCCTTGGTCCATTCTGGCCGTGTCTCTTAACTCCCACATCTAATTGTCTCGTGTGTATGCTATTCCATTCCTCTTTGTCCCGTACTTCTTTCTAAACTTCTGACCAGCTGTCATGTTTCCATTGATCCACGTAGATTGCCTTGTCATCAGAAGTATTACATGTGTGAAGTCTATTTTTAACCGATACATATAGTCTCCCCACTTACCATTTATTTATCAATTAAATATTTGGTAAGTGGATACTCATTTGTGGCAGGAATTTTTTGCTGTTGTTTCACTCGTACCATTGCATCCGTCTCTGAATGTATGTGTCGCTTGTCACTTCAATTTAATGCTCGTGCCACGTGGCGTTCTCGGATTGATTCTACAATAATCAGCGCCTTTTAGGGCTTTTTGCGGCTGCATCAGTCACGAAGTGACAGTTCTAATTATGACTTTCACATCAGTGTTTTTTCCATTTTTTTGATGGTTGCCTATGAGTATAAATACCCCTTTTCCTGCCTTTGCTTTCACGAAAAACAACTAGCTTTCCTTCATTACTTGTAAATTCCTCTTTCACGTAAATATGTCTTCCTCAAATCAAGAACCCAAGAAGGTTATCATTGTAGATGAACTATCTCCTTCTTCTGCTCCAATCCGGAGTAGGAGGGGTGGTAGACTAAGAAGCTTGAGTTCTACACCTTCTAGGGGTTTTTCTTCTCCTTGCAACATTACTCCCCCGCCATCTTCTAGGGCTAATGTTTCTTCGTCTTCTTTTAGGGCTAGAGCTTCTTCTAAGAGTAGAGAACCTAACGAACCACTTCGTGAGCCAAAAGTTGACGAGATTGTTCCTGTTGAGTTTTCTTTTGTAAAGGATAGTGAGTCCATAAGAAAACATCTTTCTTCTATGACATCTCATGATCATGCTGATCTTTACCCTACTCAAATCACTGAGGGTTTAGTTTCACTCGTGCGTAGAGATTGTTATTGGAAATCTGACTTTCCAGTCTTAGTTCCCAATGAGAATCAGAGAATAATCTCTTACAGAACTGGGTATTCTTTTGTGTATACTTACCCTTTTACTTTAGGATTCAAGCCTCCCATCGACCCTCTCATCAAAGAATTCTGTCGATTTCTTGGGGACAGATCGGTCCTCTTATCTGGAGGGCAGTAGCATGCCTTAGATATTTGGGCACCTTAGCTTCAGTTCCTTTTACTTTTCATCATCTCATTCATCTTTATTCTCCTATGTTGTTCCACCAAGGATTTTTTACTCTTGCAGCTAGGAGTAAAAGAGTTTTGGTTAAACCTGATGATGATAAAGATAGAGGGTGGTATGTTCGGTATGTTGCTGTCCCTACTAAACGTTTGGTAGGTGAAGAAAATCTCCCCTTCCCCGAGAAGTAGAACTTTGCACGTGAGTACAGTTTTGCTCACTTTCTTCTTTATTATTATTATTATTATTATTATTATTATTTTTTTTTTTTTTTTTTTTGATAAATCTCCAGTATCATGATTGTTTTTTCTTTTTGCAGCAACCATGGGAACCGTTAAGGAGGTCTTCAGTTTCCGTGGTTGGGTAGAAAAATTATTGTTGATCACTCCAAAGGAAGAACGTTCTTGGAAGTACCTCTCGGCGAGGTTTGGTTGGAAAGTGAAAACCCTTGGTAGGTTTTTTTATATTTCCTTTCTTTATCCTTTTAAGATTCTCTAATCCCTTTTATTTGTTAGGGTTTCCCGCTCGTGGGGTCTTTTCTGCTGCTGTATCTGCTTCGAAACTTTCTTTGGCCAAGGCCCAAGAAATTATTGTGAACTCCTCTTCATAAAAAAAAAGCAAGTGGGTCTCAGACCTTGAAAGATGAGGAAGAGCAGGAGGAAGGTTCGCTGATTCGGAGGTCATGGAGAAGAAATGTCGTGTCTGACGACGAATCTGCTCCAGTTACTGATCCACCTTCCGTGCCTAAGTCAGAACATTCCGCTCCTGAAGATGCAACTCTTTCCTCTACCAATGAATCAATTGAACAATTATTCCACCAAGGCTTTGGCACAGTTTCAGAGGAGGAACCTATTGCTATTTTTCCTCCATCTGCTCTAGTGGAACTTTCATCTGCCACACCTGTTGATGTTTCTGCTCCCCCACCTGTTCCATCCGTGGCTCCTTCATCTGCCCCTACTTCCCTGCCTTCTATTGTCGAAGTAGGATCTTCCAGCAGTGGGGATATAAAGCAAATTATGATAGAGGTTCCTGCCGGAGGTAGCCTCTTAAAGAAATCAGGCCAGGAGGATGTGTGGTTAAAGCCTCTGATAGGCCCGTTTGAGAAGTCTAAGTTGGAAAGTCATAGCTCCTTAACTTGGATGAACGAGATTGTACACTCGTCCTTAAAGGGATCCTTTATATCGTTCCCCTTTTTTATATCCTTTACCGTATCTAGATTCTCTTTTAGTGCAGATCAATATTATTGGTATAAAATTAATGAAAAGGATCGTTCATACGGAGTAATTAGCGAATGACTATCATACCGAGGCTGATAACTGGAAGGAGTAATTCGAGAGTCTTCAGCTTGATATGGAGGCAGTAGAGGAGGAAAGTGTACCTTGGAGCAGCAAATCAAGGTAATTGCAGCGGAATTGGCCATCGAGAAGGCTTCATCAAGTCAAGCTGGAAAGGATAAGAACATCCTGGAGTCTTCCTTTGCGGAGTAGCTTTCCCATGCTACTGAAGAAATAAGATGCTTGAAGGCTTTGTTGGACCAGAAGGAGGCTTATGCTGGTGAACTTGTGAAATCACTTACTCATACCCAAGAGGACCTCCGTCAATCTTCAAACAAGATTCAATTTCTGGAAAGATCTTTTTCCCCTTTGCAGGCTTCTTATGATGATGTCGTGGTTGAAAGAGATGAGCTGAGAGCCGATATTGAACAATGGGAGAAAGATTACGAGGCTATTGAGGATAAGGCAGCTGTTGATGTGAGTTGGGATTATTTGAATGCCCGGCTTGACACATTGATGGAAATGGGCCAAGAAAATTTTGACTTAGAAGCTGAAATTTCCAAAACCAAGGAGACGATTGAAAAGTCTCGGCAAAGCCAAAATTTTTCATCACCTGAAGTTGAAGTTCCAATGGGTGATGAGATCATGCCTGATGAAGTTGTTGACCAAGCCTCGCCATCTCAAGCCGCTCCTCCTGCTGATGAAGATAATTCCCCCAGTATCTAGTGAAATGTTTATCAACCCATTTTTTTTTTCTTTTGGAACAATTGGTGGTTACCCCCGGTCCCATTTGGAGGTGAAGTTTGGTTTAGTAAGTCCCCAATGACAACTTAGGGGCAACTTTGTATGAACAAATTTGGTTTAAACTAAGTTAACTTAGTTTTTACCATTGTATAATATTAATATTTACATTTCTTAGCACGACTTGTGTTTTTTCGAGTTTTCATTTTACTCTTAAGTGTTTGCATGCTTTACGTTCAGGATTTTGTTTTACCCCTTGGTATTTAATTTTGCATTAAAAAATGCTTCAGTATTTCTTGTCTTTTTGAAATAAGCACGATTTATAAAAGAGGGCCCTTTTATGAATGAAACTTAATGAACAAGACGTCTCAACTTCATAATGGTGTAAACATACAAAAGAGAGATAGGAATTCAGATGTTTTTTTCGAATAATGTTTTGCAGAAAGTCTTTATATTATTCGAACTTTCGTAACATTTTACATGTATTTGAGCATCGTCTATGACTCTTTCGTAACTGTTTTCTTTTACAACAGGTTTTGAATGAACACGGGGGTATGAATTTCTACCCGTAACTAAATTCTGCATTTAACCTAAGCATTCATTTGCATTAACGAGTATGTTCTTTGTAGGTTTCTGAATCAGGCTTTGTGTTTTTGTCTTTGGCTCTTTGATTCTGCTCATAACTTTTGACTTGTTGAGAAAAATGGATCTTCAGTCTTGAACTTTGACTCTTTTGATAGTCTTCTTTGCCTCTTCCATACCATATGGTACCCCAAGTGTTTGAGCTTTGAAGAATAAAATCTCGAGCACTTGACTATACCTTTCTTGTGGTCCTTTTCCTGAAAAGGAAAAATATACGGGACTCGAAGGTATATAGTTTAGATGATGACTGCTTAACCCTTTGAAACGTCCATCAGAAAGTTGTAACCCTAGACTGGGAATTTAGTTTTTTCCTCGTGTCTATTCAGGTCCAATATCATCATCTGGTTATGGGTTAGCTTTTTGCCTATCATCTAAAATGGTTAGTATAATTTAAACTGTACTAAATAAAATTGAACGTAATGATACCTGACCGTGGGTATTACTTTTCCTTAGAAGTAATGTTTCTTCAAGTGAACATCATTCCAACTTGTTGGTAAAATTCTGCCATCCATGGTAGCACCTTTTCCAGCAATACCACGCACTTTGTAGGGTCCTTCTCAATTTGGATTTAATTTTCCTGCTCCAGCCTCCTTTGTTGATTGAAAAACTTTCTTAAGAACAAATTCACCAATTTTGAAATATCTGAGGTGAACTTTTCTGTTGTAATAGCGCTCTATGATTTGCTTTTGAGCTGCCATGCGTATTAAAGCAGCTTCTCTCCTTTGCTCGAGTAAATCCAGATTTGTTCTCAACTCGTCATTGTTTGTTTCTTCTATTGATGTTGTGAATCTCATGCTCGGTTCACCAATTTCCACTGGTATTAGAGCTTCTGGGCCGTAAACAAGCGCGAATGGGGTTTCTCCCGTGGCTGTCTTTGCAGTAGTTCTATAAGCCCATAATACTACCGGTAGTTCTTCAGGCCAATTTCCGTTAGCTTTTTCCAATCGTTTCTTCAGATTGTTAACAATGATTTTATTTGTTGACTCAGTTTGCCCGCTAGCCACGGGATGATATGGTGAAGAAGTGATTCGTTTGATTTTCCAGCTTTGGAAGAATTATGTGATTTCACAGCCTATGAATTGTGGGCCATTGTCACATACAATTTCCTTTGGTGCACCAAAACAGCATATGATGTTTCTCCATATGAAGCTTTTCACTTCTTTTTCTCGCACCTGTTTAAAAACATCTACCTCCACCCATTTTGAGAAATAATCTGTTAATACAAGTAAAAATCGTACCTTTCCTCTGGTTGGGAGTAGAGGTCCTACTATATCTATTCCCCATTTCATAAATGGCCAAGGTGATACAACCGAGTGCAGTAATTCTGCGGGCATATGCATATTGTTAGCATATCGCTGACATTTATCGCATTTAGCTACAAAATCTTCAGCGTCTTCTTCCATCCTAGGCCAATAGTACCCTACTCTGATTAGGGTTTTCATTAAAGACCTTGCACCTATGTGGTTCCCACAATGTCCTTAGTGTACTTCTTTCATCACATACTTAGTTTGGTTTAGTCCAAGGCACCTTTCTAGGGGACCTCCAAACATTTTACTATACAAAATGTCACGAAATAGGCAGTACCGTGCAACTTTTTGACGAAGTGCTTGAGCTTCTTTCTTATCTTCAGGCACGGTACCATTTTGCAAAAAAATTACAATTTTGTTTCTGCAATCCCAGGTTAGATTATTAAATGTTACCTCATTCTTGTCCTGGTCAATTGCTGAATGAAATTTGTGTATCACAAAAGCATTGTCTTTATTCGTTACATCGGTAACTGCTGCAGGATTAGCTAATGCATCCGCTTTTGCCTTTTCCTCTCTAGGTACTTGAATAATCTTCCATAACTGGAATTGCCTCACCAGGCCTCGTGCCTTTTCCAGCTACTGTTGCATTCGAGTCTCTCTAGCAGTATAAGTCCCCTGCATCTGGTTCACCACTAGTTGAGAGTCACTTTTGATCACGATCTGCTCAATTGAGAGTTCTCGTGCTAATTCGAGTCCTGCAATGACAGCTTCTTACTCTGCTTCATTGTTAGTGATGGGATAACTCACCCGAAGGCGGTATCAAAACAATTCCCAACCCTGCTCCTTTAATATTAGAAGAGCCGTTGGTGAATAGAGTTCATATTCCTGGATTAGCTCCGGTAAAGATTTGTAATTCTTTTTCTACTTCAGGAATTATGCTAGTGTTAAAATATGCGACAAAATCGGCTAAAACCTGAGACTTTATTGCAGTCCTAGGTTGATGGACTATGTCATATTCGCTTAATTCTGTTGCCCATTTAGTCAGTCTACCTGACAGTTCTTGCTTATGCAAAATATTTCTCAAAGGAAACGAAGGTACAACAGTAATTGGGTGACACTGAAAGTACGGTCTTAACTTTCTAGCTGCCATGATTAGAGCCAAGGCTAATTTTTCTAGATGAGGATATCTAGTTTCAGCATCTAGTAAGGACTTATTTACATAGTAGATAGGAGATTTCGTACGTTTGTCCTCCCTTACAAGGACTGCACTTACAGCTATTTCTGCAACATCAAGATAAATGTGTAACATTTCCCCTTCCTTTGGTTTAGACAACAGTGGGGGGATTTGATAGATAAGCCTTCAAATCTTTAAGAGCTTGTTGACATTCTTCAGTCCATTTGAACTGATTCTGCTTCTTTAGTACTGAGAAGAATTTAAAACTCTTCTCTGAAGATCTAGAGATGAATCTTCGTAAAGCTACAATCCTACCTGTTAATTTTTGAACTTCTTTTTTGCCCGTGAGTATATCAGGTATTTCTTCAATAGCTTTAATTTAAGAAAGATTTACTTCAATGCCTCTATTTGATACGAGAAAACCCAAAAATTTACCTGATTCGATGCCAAAGGCGCATTTTTCTGGATTTAATTTCATGTTATACCTGCAGAGGATCTCGAAAGTAGTTGAGAGATGTTGGAAATGATCTTATGCCTGCGTTGACTTTACCAACATGTCATCAATGTACACCTCCATTATTTTCCTCAGATGTTCCTGGAACATCTTGGTCACTAGCCTTTGATACGTGGCTCAAGCATTTTTCAAGCCAAAAGGCATGACTTTGCAACAATAAGTCCCCCTGTTCGTAATAAAGGAGGTTTTTTCCTCGTCTGAGGGGTCCATTTTTATCTGATTGTAACCAGAATATGCATCTAGAAAGCTTAATAATTCATGACCTGCAGTGGCATCAATCATTTGATCTATGCGCGGTAATGGAAATTAGTCTTTTGGGAATGCTTTATTCAAATCCGTATAATCTACGCATACTCTCTATTTACCATTCTTTTTAGGTACCACTACGGTATTAGCTAACCAATTAGGATATTTTACCTCACGTATTGAACCGATTTTTAAGAGTTTCTGTACCTCTTCATCGATCACTTGATTCTTTAAGGATCCCTGATTTCTTTTCTTTTGCTTGACAGGTATGAAGGATGGGTCTTCATTTAGTTTATGAGTCATCACTTCTGGGGGTATACCTGTCATATCTGAATGGGACCAAGACAAACAATCCGCATTAACTTTTAAATATTCAATTAACTTACCTCTTCTGGTCGGGCTTAGCCTTGCTCCTATGTGGATTTTTTGCTCACGCTTAAGCTCGAACGGTGGAACAGCTTCGAGCTCCTCAGTCGTTGTCTTGATATTTTCATTCTCTTCTGGTTCTTGAATAACGTCAGTGTGGAATCCATGTCTGTATGTCTTGATGCGACATCCATGGTGATTTGATTCACCGTGTCTTTATTGTTTTCTTCCGTGTCTGTTCGAGTTGCTCCCTCGTATTTTGATTCTTCCGCTATTCTTTTTATTGGAATGCATCACTGAGTTGATGTTTCTTGAAGTCTGCTGATCACCTCAAATTTTCTGGATTCCCCATTTGGAAGGGAATTTGATTACCTGATGCAGAGTAGATGGTACTGCATCCATGTCATGGATCCATGGTCTCCCATGATTACATTATAAGCCATATCTGTATCTATAACTTGAAATTTTGTTTCCTTGACGACGCCTTCTGCATAGGTATTAAGCTCAATTTCTCCTTTTGTTATGACAGTAGAGTTGTCGAATCCGAACAAGGAACGTGCTTTTGGAATTACACGGTCCCCCATTAACATCTCTTCCACAACCCTCAACAAAATGATATTCACCGAGCTACCTGGATCAATCAATACTCTTTTCACGTTAGTGTCATGTATAAGTAGAGATATTACCAGTGCGTTGTTATGTGGAAGCAATAATCCATCAGCATCTGAGTCATCGAATGAGATGCTGTTAGCCTCTAAAGTCTCACGAGTCCGTTTCCCATGGGTCACTGTGAACTTGGTCATCCTTCTTGCTGAAGTATAAGTTACGCCATTTACCTCCTCTCCTCCATTTATTACATTTACAGTTCTCTTTGGAGATGGTGGTTTTGGGGTTTTTCACTAAACAATTCTGTTAGATTACCTTGTTTTAATAAGTGTTCTACCTCACCTTGCAATAACCTGCAGTATGATGTTTTGTGCCCATGATCATTGTGAAATTCACACCAGAAGTCTGGGTTCCTTCTGTTTGGATTTGATCTCATTTCTTTGGGTCATCAAACTTTATCACCCATATTTCTTAATACTGTAATTAATTCGGAAGTGCTTACATTGAAATTGTAATCTCCAATTCTTGTATTACCTCTATTTTGCTCATCTCGATCCTTTCTGGATCTTGATGATGATGAGCTCGAATCTCTATTTGACGGTCTGTGATCAGACCGTGGTTTTTCAAATTTGGAACGAGCCTCTCGTCCCGAAGGTCCCATGTACAGATCGTACCTATTTTTTCCAGTTCTTCTTTCTGATTCGGAGCGTCTAGAACTCATCCTGTCTTCTGCTTTTGATTGGGCAATAGTATCTTCTTCAATTCGTAATTTGGTGTTGTACCTGTTATTAACATCGTTCCATGTCGTAGCTGGGAACTCTCTCAAGCTTTCTTTGAGTCTCCTCGTGGCTTCAGAGCTTTTATCGTTCAAATTACTTGCAAAAGCCATAGCTCCCCAATTGTCAGGTACTCTTGGTAGAAGCATCCTTTCACGTTGAAACCTGTCTACGAATTCACGAAGCAACTCCGTATCTCCCTGTTTTATTTTGAATATGTCTTCCATTCTATTTTCCACTTTTTGCGCACCGAAATGTGCTTTTATAAACAATTCTGCAAGCTCAGCAAAAGAATCAACAAAATTTTCGGGCAAGATAGAATGCCATGTTAATGATCCTTTGGTGAGTTTCTCTCCAAAATTTTTGACCAACACAAATTCAATTTCTTGCTTAGTCAGGTCGTTGCCTTTTACTCCTGTGGTGAAAGCAGTAACATGCACGTGGATCAGTTGTCCCATTATACTTTGGTATGTCAGGCATTTTGAATTTCTTTGGAATCGGCAAAGGTGCTGCACTTGGCTTCCAGGGTTGTTGAGAGTATTTATCAATATAAATACCCCTGATGACATGTGGTACTCCAGGAATTTGCTCGATGCGATCGTTTTGTTCCTTCACCTGTTTCTGCAAGGTTAGTATTAAAGATTGTAAATCTGAATTATTATACATACCTGGTCTTCCTTCAAGTGATTCATTTAGAGGGCCTCTACTTCCTGAATTTGCTAGTCCAGATTATGGATTTTCTACAGTTGCGGTGTTGTTTGGAGGAGGCGTAGGTGACACAGTTGGTAGCCCCCTCATGAAATATTGAAGAGCTTCACTCACATATTCACCAACCATCTGCTTCACATGGTCTTGTTCTCTTGTTTGCTCGTTTCCAATTTGATCATTGTTGTGAGTTGTAGATCTTCCTGGGGAGTTGTCCCTTGAACCTCGTGGGGATCCCTGAGGTGATGGAATTGGGGTTCCAATTTTTTGTTGGTTTTTGTCGTTGGTATTCGACATGATTCGATAAAGGTTATTCTAGAAAAAATAAAGATTATCATATTCCCGGTAACGGAACCAAATTGTTTAACCAAAGAATTAGATTCTTAGTCAAAGCTATTTTAAGAAGTACTCGGGCTTCTGATAACCGAATAATAAGAATTAGACTTGTAAATAAGAAAGCAATAGGATCAGATAAAAGTAAGTATATTTCAGTAGTGGTTTGAACGTGTCTATACAAGTGAGATTTTACTCCCTTTTATAGGGAATTTCTTAATATAACGTCTACTGTTCTTAGTGATTGAGCATTAATGACTAATAATATCATTAATGTAATGTTATAATTTGTAATTTTAACTGTTGCGTGAAGATTATGTAACGTTTAGCTCATTGATTGAAGATCTTTGAAATTGCCCTTTATTATGCCTTGGTTCATTCTGACCGTGTCTCTTCAACTCCTCAATTAGACTGGAACTCCCGCACCTAATTGTCTCGTGTGTATTCTATTCCGTTCCTCTTTGTCCCGTACTTCTTTCTAGAATTTTGACCAGCTGTCATGTTTCCATTGATCCACGTAGATTACTTTGTCATCAGAAATATTACATGTGTGAAGTCTATTTTTTACCAATACAACCTTTGCATCCTATCCTCTCGAAATTTGAAGGTTCCGTTTACCTGACTTACCACCAATAGAGAGTCGCATTTAGCTTCGATGAATTCCGCTCCTAAGCTTTTAGCTAGCTCGAGACCTGTAATCATGGCCCCATACTCGGCCTCGTTGTTAGTCAATTTGGCAGTTTTAAAGGAATACCTGATAATCTTGCCCGTGGGCGGTTTCAAAACAATGCCAAACCCAAACACTTTCACACTCGAAGAACCGTCTGTGAAGAGGGTCCCTACCCCCGATGACGTATCTGTTTTAGTAGAAGTTCTTTTCCACCTCAGGTACGAGGGTTGGCGTAAAGTTGGCACGAAGTCTGCTAAAATTTGAGACTTGATGGCCGTTCAGGGTTGATATTTGATATCGTACCTGCGGAGTTCGACATCCCATTTGGCCAATCGGCTCAACAATTCGGGCTTGTGCAAAACATTTCAGAGTGGATAAGTGGTTATCACGCATATGGGGTGACACTGGAAATATGGCTTTAATTTTCTAGATGCACTTATTAATGCAAGTGCCAATTTCTCTAAGTGTGGATACCTAGCTTCGGCATCTCCTAAGGTCCGACTTACGTAATAAACAGGAAACTGCGTACCTTGCTCTTCTCGAACTAGTACACCACTTACCGCTATCTCAGATACTGCCAAGTATAAGTACAACTTCTCATCTGCTTTCGGAGTGTGGAGCAGGGGTGGGCTCGATAAGTATCGCTTCAATTCCTCCAGTGCTTGTTGACATTCCGGGGTCCATACGAAATTATTTTTCTTTTTGAGTAAGAAAAATAACCTGTGGCTCTGATCTGATGACCTCGAAATGAATCGACCCAAGGCAGCTATCTGTCCGGTTAGCCTCTGTACGGCTTTCACACTGTCCATGACGGTGATATACTCGATGGCCTTAATCTTATCGGGGTTGATTTCGATTCTTCGATTTGATACTATGAAGCCGAAGAATTTTCCCGAACCGACCCTGAAAGCACATTTTTCGGGGTTAAGCTTCATGTTATACTTCCTCAAGATTTCGAATGTCTCCTCCAAATGAGTTAAATGGTCCTCTGTGAATAGGAACTTAACTAACATATCGTCAATGTAAACTTCCATTGATTTACCTATCTGTTCTTCGAAAATTTTGTTAACTAGGTGCTGGTATGTGGCTTACACATTTTTTAGCCCGTAGGGCATTACATTATAACAATAGGTCCCACACTTAGTGATAAAAGAAGTCTTTTCTTGATCTTATGGATTCGTCTGGATCTGATTGTACCCAGAATAAGCGTCGAGAAAGGTGAGAATCTCGTGGTCAGCCGTGGCATCGATCGTGCGATCGATGTTAGGCAATGGAAAAGAGTCTTTCAGACATGCTTTATTCAAGTCCTTATAGTCTACACACATTCTAATTTTATTCCCCTTTTTAGGGACTACGACTACATTAGCTAACCATTCAGGATATTTTACTTCCCAAATGGACCCTATTTTGAGAAGTTTGGTTACCTCGTCCTTTATGAAGGCATGCTTTACCTCGGACTGGGGTCTTCTATTTTGCTTTATCGGTCTAAACTTGGGACCCAGGCTCAACCGATGAGTTGTTATCTCTGGTGGGATTCCTGTCATGTCTAAATGGGACCATGAAAAGCAATCCATATTATCAATACGAAATTGAATGAGTTTTTTCCCGAGTTCGGGGGTCAACCCCGTATCCAGGTAAACCTTTCATTCGGGTAGATACTCGATCAATATCACCTGTTCCAGTTCATCGACCGTTGACTTGGTTGCATCTGATTCTTCGGGAGCAACGAAAGTTCGAGGAGTGAGAAAATTCTCTCCTTCTTCTTCGATTACCTGTTTCTCCGGTTCGTTCGAGGCTGGGGATGGAGATTGCTATTTGGCCGTCGGCTTATCTTTGGCGCTTGATTTTTCTGAGGTTGAAGGTATTGATATCAGCGTCACTTCGTCGACTGCAAACATTTCCTTTGCAGCGTATTGTTCCCCGCAAACTATTTTCACACCATCCATCGTCGAGAACTTCATCATTTGGTGAAGGGCCGATGGCACTACCCTCATGTTGTGGATCTAAGGCCTTCCGAACAGTGCATTATACCTCATGTCGCCTTCGAGGACATGAAATTTCCTATCTTAGATAGTTCCAGCCACATTTACTGGTAGGATTATCTCCCCCTTCGTTGTTTCACTAGCCATGTTGAAGCCGTTTAGGACTCGAGATGCAGGTACAATTTGGTCCTGCAGCCCGAGTTGCTCTACAACCCTCGATCTGATGATGTTCACCGAGCTACCTGGATCCACTAAAACACGCTTCACTTGAACTTTATTTAATAAAATGGAAATTACCAGCGCGTCGTTATGTGGCTGAGAGATGCCTTCCGTTTCTTCGTCATTGAATGATAAAGTGCTTTTGAGCATATAGTCTCGAGTCTATTTCTATCTTGTGATAGATACCTTAGTACGTTTGAATATAGGTCCTTGTGGGACGTCGACCCTGCCTACGATCTGTGAATAACATGCTGAGGTTTTTCTTGCTCGTTCTTTCTGTTGGCGCTCTTTCTCTGAAGTGATTTTTAGCCCGATCACTGAAGAATTCTCAAAGGTGGCCTTCGTTGAATAATCGAGATATCTCCTCTCTCAGTTGTCTGCAGTCTTCGGCCCTATGGCCATGCGTTCCATAATACTTACACATCAAGTTTGGATTCTTTTGAGAAGGATCGGTCTGTATAGGTCTAGGCGACCTAGTTTCTTTGATTCTTAGGATAGCCGATACGATCCCCGACACATTGACACTGAAATTATACTTTGATAATCGAGGAGCTTCTACGGGATCCACATATTTGTAGCCGATTTTACTCATAAGTCCCCGAGAATTTTACCCTCGGTCACTCCTTCGATCATGCCAAGCTGAGTTGCGTCCCGGGCTGTTGTTCCTCCGATCCACAACATTTGGCTGGTACTGATCTTTATTCGGCCTTGATTCTCTATCCACATCTCTCTGATTTTTACCTGTCGACCGGTTTGGATGTACTGAACCTGAGGGGGCTCCCAATTGGTCGTCCGACCTTGATCTTCGACTGATATCGGTTATGAACGTCTGCCCAAGTCATATCCGGGTACTCGATCAAATTCTGTTTCAGTTGGCGTGATGCATTGAACTTCGTTCATTTAATCCGTGGGTGAAAGCCTGAACCGCCCAATCATCAATGACAGGTGGCAACTCCATGCGTTCTATTTGGAATCGAGATACGAACTCCCTTAGCATCTCGTTATCCCTCTGCTTCACTTTGAAGAGATCCGATTTTCTTGTTGCGGCCTTTATGGCCCCGTCGTGTGCCTTTACAAATGAATCCGCCAACATGGCGAACGAATCGATAGAGTTTGGTGGAAAATTATGATACCAAATCATGGCTCCCTTCGACAGGGTCTCCCCTAACTTCTTTAGCAATACAGAGTCGATCTCATCATCCTCCAAATCATTACCTTTTATGGCGCACGTATAAGAAGTAACGTGCTCATTGGGGTCCGAGATCCCGTTATATTTAGGTATATCGGGCATTCAGAACTTCTTCGGAGTGGGCTTCGGAGCCGCACTCGGAGGGAATGGTTTTTGTACGAACTTCTTAGAATCCATTCCTTTTAAGATCGGTGGTGCCCCGGTATCTGGTCAACTCGTGAGTTGTAAGTTTCCACCTTCTTGTCGTTGGTCTCGATTTTCTTTTCGTCCGCATTCAAGGCAACATGAGAACTGACATCAACCGGGTTGACGGGCGGTGCTCCTCCGAGGTCAGCTTGTGGCACCTCGATTCTTGGGACGATAACATTCTCGTTTTCTCCGTGGAGTCCGAAGCTGTTGTCACCGTGTGCAAATGCGTTTTGTGAGTTTGACATGATTCAACATGAAAACAAAATTCTTGACAAGAAACAAGCATAAAATACACAGAACAATCACTATTATCCTTAGCCCCACGGTGGGCGCCATACTGTTTACCTCGAAATACGAGTAACAATTAAACTTGTAATATGATTATAAGGATACACGATCTGATTCAATGCCAATTGGTAAATGAGTAGATAAATAGATGAATTTAAACGATTAAGATAAATCAAACCAGTGTCTTTGCAATTTGTTGACCTCGATTAGAACAAGCTCGAGATCAAGCGTTAAGAACAACAAGAACAGTAGTAAACTGTAAACAAGTAAAAGAGCAGCGTATTATTATTTCTCAGTAAGTATGTATATGATGTATCATGGTTACAAATGAACATGTCTCCTCTTTATATAGTAGAGGAATCCTAAATAAGGTATAACTCTAATTTCGGAAGTAAAATCTATGATTGGTATCAATAACCGTTGGCGGTTCTGTCAATCCCGAGGTTCCCACCGAGATTTTTGGTTGATCACTAATATCTCGCTATTCCGTTGCTCGATGTCGATTGTGTCCGATCTCAATTATTCGGTCTCCGTGTTCTTCAAGCTCAATCTCACTTCGATATGAACTTAATCTCGAGGCAGAACCTCGAGCCCATTAAATCGGACGTGCTCGATTTTAACCGTATACAATATTACGTGTTAAATTAGACATAATTGAAATAGTAGAAAGGTCATCAAAACGTTCTTGAGGAGAAGTATATGTTTTTAGAGGTTTTTCTTTTCCATTCAAGTGGCACACAATTATAAAAAACGGAAAAGGATCAAATATATCCCTATACTATCGAAAAAGGTTTAAATATACCCTCCGTTATACTATTTGATCATTTCAGTCCCTACCGTTATACTATCACTCAAATATACCTCTCAGTTGAACGGACTTCCACATGTCATCACAAAATTAAGATGACCCATCCCCTTTTTTTACCCGCTTCATTTAACCTCTACCCATGACCAAAGTCGCCCCCTTTTACCAGCTTCATTCTTCTTCATTAAGGAAAAAAGAGAAACAAACAAAAATCAAAAACCTTGGACCATCATCAAAGAGATAGAGCATTCATACCCGAAACTAAATCACAACAAAATATCAAATCCTCAATCGAACCGGCATCGGTGGATATTCCGACGTCTACAAAGTTGGCAGCCGTTCCGACTCCGTCACCATCTACTTACAAGAACGCTACTGATTAGAAATCCTCCTCTCGGAAAATCGAATTCTTGCAAACCCTTCAGCATTCACCAAACTTTGTCCGGCTGGATCCAATATCCTAATAACACAAGATTTCAAATAATTTAATAGTACATGCTGCCAGCTTCATTGTTCTGCAATATTTAATTTATGCTCCTTCTCTTAGGATTGTTCAGTTGGGTTTAATGAGTTCACTAATATTGTTAAAAAAGAGGAGTCTAATTGTTTTATTTCCTTGCAAATTTTGGATCTTCAACATAATCAAATGAAAGGTGAATTTACTTTGATTTTGATGAATAATTCAGCGTTAACGTCCTTGGATTTGTCGCGGAATTTGTTCGCTGATGAAGTCCCGAGTGCTATTGGGAATTTGTGGAGATTGGAGAAAATGAGAATGGAGAATAGTTTATTTGGAGGTGCATTTCCTTTTGAGATTACGAAGTGCAGTAGCTTGAAGGTTCTTGATCTTGAAGGGAATCGAGTAACGGGGATATTCTTATATTTTTAGGTGAACTTAGAACCTTTAAGATTTTGTCTCTAGTCCTTCTAGTTTAGAAATTTGACTTATCTTGAAAATTTGAACTTTGGAGGAAATGATCTCTATGGAAGCTTGCCTGAGGAATTAATGGGTTTGACCAATTTAAGCATATTGAATCTTAGTGGAAACAAGTATTCTGGAAGTACGTCAGTTTCTGCATCATTGGTTGATCTCATTAAAGATAGATGTTCTTGCTTGAGCTTTTAACAACTTTTAAAGTGTTATGGATCGGGTTATGGATAGAGGTTAAATGAAGCGGGTAAAAAAAAAGGGATGGGTCATTTTAATTTTGTGATGACATGTGGCAATCTGTTCAATTGAGGGGTATATTTGAGTGATAGTATAACGGTAGGAGCTGAGATGATCAAATAGTATAACAGAGGGTATATTTAAACATTTTTCAATAGTACAAGGATATATTTGACCATTTTCCGTATAAAATATTTAAACAATAGTATTGAATGATATATACATTTACTTTTCAAAGAGTTACAATCATATTTTAGATCAAATTCTATTTAAATAATTTTTAAAAGTTACTTAAAAGTATCAAAGTCCGTCAAAACTTTGGAGTTGGTTGAGCCGGTTAATATTTTGATTTAGTGATTCATGCTTCTACAATATTAAAAATAAGGAACTCATCATCATAGATCAGACAATATTTCATTGCCCTATTAATTGTCAATTTTCTGACAAAAAAATAAAATAAAGGGATGAGGTGGGGGATTAAAGGCCGACAACTTACAAAAAGGAAAAAAGAAAAAAGAAGAAAATTACAACTGGATTATTGAGTCAACGAAGGGTGGAAACTCAAAAGTTATCAATGTGTAAGCTCTGAAATTGCATACTAAGCGATCATAATGGGAAGTGAGACCAGAATGCCGATGATTACCCTGAAATAAAATTCACATATATAAGATCCATACGGTCAATAATCAGACCATTTCACGTAGTACTCAAGTTATATGGAAAACAATTGCAGAAAGAAGGTTAAAAATTCATTTGGTATGGTGAAAATACTTTTTACAAAACACACAATGTGTTTTGGTAGTTAATGAAATTGGTTGAGAACCATAATGTCTAGAGGCGGATTTAGAACTCAAACTCTATGGGTTCAACCTTTAAAGGTTTAATCATTAACTTATTTTATTTTTTAAAATTATGGGTTCATATACACTATTTTTTTTATAATTTTAGTAAATTTTTATACGTAAATTCATGCACTACATAAAAAATTATGGGTTCAGTTACATCCGGTATTAGAAGGTTAGGTAAGCCCCAGATGCTCTCAGGTTAAAATTTTAGCGGCCAAAGTAAGAACACTAAGTGATTCTTTTTATGTGTCCAAGTTCGATGCTCAGATCTAATCTGTATCTGTGTTGGTATGAGGCAGCAGGTATCCAATAAAATTAGCTGAGGTGAGAGTAATTAAGTTGGGTCCAGCACCGTGATTATGAACAAAGTTACTTTGTACAAAACCATTTGCTTTGGTGAAAAGGTTTTTACTATTAGCCTCATTCACGAGTTTCCTCTTACGAGAATATTAGTAGGAATGACAATAAGACGGTGCGGGTTTAGGCCCATGTGGAGCGGTGCGTGTTTAAACATATGTGGTTGCGGTGCGAGTCAAAATAAAAAAAATTAAATCTATGCGAGTGCGGGTGTGAATTTAAAAACTTCATCACAAAAAGAAACTCAATTTTCTGACTATCTAAAGATGAAATTGATTCCACGTAATATATAAGCAAAATAAAGTTTCATATTGTTTGAACTTTGAACCCCATACTTGCACGTCAAGTTCTTATTCTTTTATGACAAGTTCTGATAATGTAATATCTAACACATAATTATTAGTTAATTATAAATCTATTTTATTGATCACACTAATATATATATAACACACGATTGTTTAAATGATAAGTATTTCGAGCCGTTGTACATTATATACGAACGAGTTAATATATCCATTGTACTTGTCGTTTTACATTATTTTTCACTAAATTTTCTATGATAAATTGAAACACGATATTTTGATATGTTACGATCATGATTTGATCTATCTTAGTAAATATAGCATACACGAAATTTTGATATGTTAAGATCATGACTTGACCTTTGTCTTCGTAAATTATACTGTGTCTTATTTTCACTGTTTTCCCCGTTCATTCTTACATATACATAAAAGCAAATTAATCAATAATCATTATAGTCACAAATCTTCGTGATACAATTTGAAAAGAATATTCTTAGATGAAAAAAGTTAACCCAATATTCAAATTGAGCTAGTGATGTTTGGCTATAATTGTATATTTTTAATGTGTTACTTACCTTATATTTAGGTACTTTAATGCTAAACTACAATATATTTATGCTTAATTGAATTATTTTATGTGTAAGTACATTGGAGATGAAATTGTGAGCAAAACAAAATTTTAGAAGTATATTACATGTATTTACATGAATGCATGCATTTGTCAGACACAAGGATCAAAGAATGAAGGCAACACTCAAAATCAATGAGCATCGAGAGACAGTTAGGCAAAGCAAGTAAAAAAAGTAAACGAAGCAGTAGTCAGGTGAAGCGAGCTTTGTTGATCGCTATGAGCAGGCGGGCGAGCTTTGTAGCTCGCGTTAGAGCAGGCGGCGCGAGGCTAATTACCTGCGAGAGGATGCGCACGACAGAGCTTGCAAGGCTTAGTGTATAGCGAGGTGGAGCGTGTGGTAGAGCTCACGACACGAGGCTTGTAGCGAGGGTAGTCTCGATTTTTAAAGCCTATTCTGTCTCCTATTTGGTTTTGGACTTAATTATTTCGTCTAGGTCTTTTTTCTACACATATAAATAATTATTAAACATCATTTGTAAGGAATTTTTGCAACCGGAGGCAAGAACATCACGTGAAACAATTTTTGGAGGAGAGAATCATCGAGTTCTTCATTCCTTCATCTTTTCTTTGTAATTTGTTTATGCGAAATACTTGAAAAATTGCTACTACGAATATGAGTAGCTAACCTTCTAATCTAGGGTTTGATAGAACCTATTGGAGGATGATTTTCTATTACGTTTAATATAGATTTGCCTTTGCTTTTTCTCTACTTATTCAACTACATTTACATTGTGGTGAATTGAAGAGCTCTCAATTGACTGTGCCTATTTAGTGTGTATTGCTTGAAAAGGAATATATATTTGGGTGGTTGTTAAACATCACTTCTAACGTATGTGAGGAATCAATATGTAGGGTTTAAAAATGGGATTAGGAATAACGAAACCTTGGTGCGATCCTACTGAGCGGTGAACTAGAGCCAACTTGCGTAGTTCGGAAGAATACGTCTAGTAGATTGTGGTAGTTACTCGGAAGAGAATTACGACACTCAAAATACTCACGATCGGTAGAGAATACTTAGGCAAATTTATTGGAAATGTAACGGGTAGGATTCTGACAATAGGGAAAATCATAACCTTAGACTGTTCCAAATCTTGTCCACAACCTGTCCTTTGTTAGTTATAAATTACTGCATTTTCATTACTTTGCTTTTAGTTAGTAAACATTCAAATTGTTAGTTAATATTTCTGAAGGTTGATTACTTGAATTCGTGCGAGTTTAATAATTGTAATTAGTAAGTAATTATTTGTGGGATTCGATTCCGAAATTATTAATCGGATTATATTTACAACAACCGCTAGACCTCTCAGAAAAAATATAATTGGGCGTGATCCTACAGTTCAATAACCAAATCTGAAATTCCATAATATAGATCTACGGCAACTGAGCTGTAGAGCTACTCTAATTGTACAATGTGTTTAATTAGTCAATTATTGCATATGGCCCCATAGGTGGCAGATCTTGATTTTTGCACTATGGCCTCAAAGAAAATATAATATAAAGTATTGTAAAAAGCAAAAATAAAAAGAGAATACTTATTTTAGTCACATAAAAGTTGTAATAAGAGGTATTATGATATCAAAGATTTTTGTTAAGTAACTTTATTGAATATGTACAAAATTTAATTCTCATGAGTATTTTATCGTCTTCTTTCCATAACTGAAGTTTTCTGTAATCTTTAGAATTAATAAAAGCACAAATATCTATAGTAAAAGTGTAAAAAAAAATCTAGGCAAAAGATTAAAAAAAATTAAAACTAACAAAATGAAGAAAAAAATAGTTATGCGGGGCGGGTGAGTGCGGGTGTAGATGCGGGGCGGGTGAGCGCGGGTGCAACTACTATTCGGGGCAGGTTGAAATTTTGCGGGCTAAGAGAAAATCCGCCCCGCACTCGCACCACTTGCCATCCCTAAAGATTAGTAATATTTACTACCCGATAAAAAAAATTGAGGTACGAAGAAAAATAAATGAGATGACGACTGAAAAAGAAATGAGTTACTGAAATAACTTACACAGCGCTAACAATCTCAGGGTGCACTCCATTTAACCAAAGAATTAGATCCTTTGACTAAGCTATTTCTAGGATGAACACGAGTTACTAATAATCAAGGAAATAGAGAAAAATGATTAATGGACAATATTGCAGAAATATAGAACAGCAAAGTAGATTATATTCGAGAATCAGATGTCTTTACAAGCTGTATTCCCCTCCATTATATAGGAGATTCCTTGATATAATGTACAACTCTTGCTATAGTTGCCCATTAATGACTAATTATGACATTAATGAGGCGTTACAAAGGATAGCGGTAATTGGGGTACGGTTACATAACGTACGAGTAATCAATTATGGGTTCTTGAATCTGCTCGTAGCTTTGTCCAGATTCATTCCGACCGTGTCTCTTCCCTGTTTTGATCAGGTTGAGTTTCCCGTGGTTGATAAGCTCGAGGGTTTATTGAATCGTGCCTCTTTGTTCCGTACCTCTTCAAAGAATCACATCCAGCTCTCGCGTTCTCCTGTGTCCACATAACTGGCTGAGTTGTCAAAAGCTGGCTTACGTGTGAAACTCTTTTTTACCAATACAGATAGTCTCCCCACTTACCATATATTTATTAATTAATATTTGGTAAGTGGATATTCATTTATGGCGGGAATATTTTGCCGCCGCTTTACCTCGAAACATTGTATCCTTCTCTGAACCATAGGTGTCATTTGTCACTTTCATTTAATGCTCATACCACGTGTGTATTGGTAAAAAAGAGTTTCACACGTAAGCCAACTTTTGACAACTCAGCCAGTTACGTGGACACAGGAGAACGCGACAGCTGGATGTGATTCTTTGAAGAGGTACGGAACAAAGATGCACGATTCAGTAAACCCTCGAGCTTATCAGCCATGGGAAACTCAACCTGATCAAAACAGGGAAGAGGCACGGTTAGAATGAATCTAGACAAAGCTACGGGCAGATTCAAGAACCCACAATTGATTACTCGAACGTTATGTAACCGTATCCCAATTGCCGTTATCCTTTGTAACGCCTCATTAATGTCATAATTAGTCATTAATGGGAAATTATAGCAAGAGTTGTACGTTATATCAAGGAATCTCCTATATAAGGGAGGAGAATACAACTTGTAAAGACATCTGATTCTCGAATACAATCTACTTTGCTTTTCTATACTTCTACAATATTATCTATTATTCATTTTTCTCTATTTCCTTGATTATCAGTAACCCGTAATCATCCTAGAAATAACTTTAAACAAAGGATCTAATTCTTTGGTTAAACAAATTGGTTCCGTTACCGGGAATCTGATAATCTTTGTTTGCTTTTCAAGTGATATCCTCTGAACTATGTCGAACTCCAACGACAACAACCAGCAGAGGAATGGAACCCCAGTTCCATCGCCTTCAGGAATCCCACGTGGTTCAAGGAAAAAATCCCCAGAAAGATCCAATAACAACAATGGTGATAATGATCAAACTGTGGAACAAAATCATGTAAAGCAAATGATTGCAGAGTATGTGAGACAAGCTTTGCAAGAATTTACGAGGGGATTACCGGCAGCATTACCTACACCACCGAAGCCATCCCCCAATAATACCATCACCATGGAAAATCCTCAATCTGGATTGGCAAACTCAGGAAGAGGAGATACTCCTAATGAATC
>ML306310.1:0-24038 GCA_005239505.1 Nicotiana paniculata | reverse complement strand
CTGGTACTTTTGATCACCCCCTCAGCATAAGTGCTAAGCTCAATTTCTCCTTTTTTTTATAACTGTAGAGTTATCAAACCCTGATATGGCTCGCGCCCTTGGGATTACTTGATTCCCCAATAGCATTTCTTCCACGAATCTTAGCAAAATGCTATTGACTGAACTGCCTGGATCAATCAACACTCTTTTTACGTTAGTGTCATGAATAAGTAAAGATATTACCAGAGCATCGTTGTGAGGAAGCATTAATACGCCGATATCTGCATCATCGAAGGTTATATCCCCTTCCATATTTTCACGAACCCGTTTTCCATGTGTAATTGTGAATTTTTTGGTTGTTTTGTAGACCACTCAATTTACTTCTTCACCTCCGTGTATCACGTTGACGGTTCGTTTTGGAGAAGGAGGCTTTGGGGGCTCCTGCCTATTCCTCATATATGTCTATTTACCTTTATCACTAAACAATTATGTTAAATAGCCCTGTTTCAATAAATTTTCTACTTCACCTTGTAAAAATCTACAACCCGCAGTTTTGTGCCCATGTTCCTCAATATTGAGACAAGTTCGGTAGTACTTACATTAAAGGCATGATCCCCAATTTGAGTATTACCTCTAGGTCATTCATCTCGATCTTTTCTGAATCTAGACGAGGATGAGACTACGTCTCTTCCTTGTGGTCTATAGTCTGACCTAGTGTTTTCGAACCTGGGACGAATATCACGTCCCGAGGGTCCTAAGTAAGGATCGTACCTGTTTTTACCTGATCTTCTATCTGATTCAGGACGTCTAGATCTGGAATGATCTACATCTCTCGAATGAGCAATGATATCTTCTTCTATTATGAGTTTAGTACTATACGTGTTATATACATCGTTCCATGTTGTAGTGGGGAATTCTCTTAGACTTTCCTTAAGTTGTCTCGTTGCTTCTGAGCTTTTATCGTTTAGGTTTCTTGTGAATGCCATGGCTGCCCAATTATCAGGCACCCTGGGTAACTGCATTCTTTCTCGTTGAAACCTGTCTACAAACTCACGGAGTAGTTCCGTGTTTCCTTGTCTTATTTTGAATGTCTTCCATTCTTTTCTCAACTTTTTGTGCACCGGAGTGTGCTTTTATAAATGAATCTGCAAGCTTAGCAAANTTTTATTTTGAATATGTCTTCCATTCTTTTCTCAACTTTTTGTGCACCGGAGTGTGCTTTTATAAATGAATCTGCAAGCTTAGCAAAAGAGTCAATAGAATTTTCAGGAAGAAGAGAATACCAGGTTAGGGCTCCTTTGGTAAGTGTTTCCCCAAATTTTTTGACAAGGACTGATTCAATCTCTTGTTTTGTTAAGTCGTTGCCTTTTACTCCAGTAGTGAAAGCAGTCACATGATCACATGGGTCAGTTGTTCCATCATATTTGGGAACGTCAGGCATTTTAAACTACTTGGGTATAGGAAAAGGTGCCGCACTTGTCTTCCAAGGTTGTTGAGAATACCTATCAACATCAATGCCTTTGATGATAGGCGGTACACCAAGAATTTGTTCGATGCGTCCGTTCTGCTCCTTCATCTGTTTCTGCATGGTTAGCAGTAAATTTTGTAATTCTGAGTTATTAGATATACCTGGTCTCGCTTTGAGAAATTCATTAGGAGTATCTCCCCTTCTTGAGTTTGCCAATCTAGATTGAGGATTTTCCATGGTGATGGTATTATTGGGGGGTGGTGTTGGTGGTGCAGGTAACGCTGCCGGTAATGCCCTCACAAATTCTTGCAAAGCTTGGATCACATACTCTGCAATCATTTGTTTTACTCGATCTTGTTCCACCGTTTGATCATTATCACCATTATTGTTATTGGATCTTTCTGGGGATTATTCCCTTAAACCACGTGGGGTTCTTGAAGGCGATGGAACTGGGGTTCCATTCCTTTGCTGGTTGTTGTCGTTGGAGTTCGACATAGTTAAGAGGATATCACTTAAAAAGCAAACAAAGATTATCAGATTATCGGTAATGGAACCAATTTGTTTAACCAAAGAATTAGATCCTTTGACTTAAGCTATTTCTAGGATGAACACGGGTTACTGATAATCAAGGAATAGAGAAAAATGAATAATAGACACTATTGTAGAAATATAGAAAAGCAAAGTAGATTGTATTCAAGAATCAGATGCCTTTACAAGTTGTATTCCCCTCCCTTATATAGGAGATTCCTTGACATAACGTACAACTCTTGCTATGATTGCCTATTAATGACTAATTATGACATTAATGATGCGTTACAAAGGATAACAATAATTGGGGTACGGTTACATAACGTACGAGTAATCAATTGCGGGTTCTTGAATCTTCCCGTAGCTTTGTCCAGATTCATTCTGACTGTGTCTCTTCCCTGTTTTGATCATGTTGAGTTTCCCGTGGCTGATGAGCTCGAGGGTTTATTGAATCGTGCCTCTTTGTTCCGTACCTCTTCAAAGAATCACATTCAGTTGTCGCGTTCTCCTGTGTCCACATAACTAGCTGAGTTGTCAAGAGTTGGCTTACGTGTGAAACTCTTTTTTACCAATACACTAATATGTAAGGCATAAATGAACTTAAGAAGTATTTAACTTCTCAATAAGGTTTTGGGAGAAGTTAATACTATCTTAGGTGTTAAAATTAAAAGACATAGTGGGGTTTTGACTTATGTCGGTCTCAATACATTGATAAGGTTCTTTCCAAATTTAATCATTTGGGTATTAAAGAATTTAATACTCTATTTGATGCTTCTAGCAAGATGGTTGAGAACCCTGGAAGATCTGCTAGTCAATGAGACTATGCAAGTGCAATTGGTAGTTTAACGTATGCTATGCACCGTACTAGGCCAGATATTTCCTTTGTGGTTTGTAAATTATCAAGATATACTCATAATCCAAGTGGTGATCACTTGAAAGGTATAGTGAAAATACTTGGTTATCTGAAAAGGACAAAAACTTTTGCCTTGTATTATAATAGATTTTCTTCAGTATTAAAAGGATATTGTGATGCAGGTTGGATAACTAGTATTGGTGATAACAAGTCAACGTCTGGGTGGATATTCATTTTAGGTGGAGGAGAAATTTTATTGGCTTCTAAGAAATAGACGTGTATTACTCATTCCACAATGGAATCTGAATTTGTTGCTTTAGCAGCTGGGGGAAGAGAGGCAGAATGGCTGAGAAATCTATTGTTAGATATAGAGTTGTGGCCACGACCAATGCCAGTTGTTCTCTTGCACTATGATAGTGAAACATCTATGTCTAAGACATTTAGCAAAATATACAATGGAAAATCTAGACATATTGCTTTGAGACATGATACATAAGATAACTAATTTCGGGTGGAATTATTATTGTTGTGTACATCAAATTCTAAAGACAACCTTGTTGACCCATTCACTAAAGGACTTGCGAGGGATATGATAATAAGCACAACAAGTGTTATGGGTCTATGATAATTTAAATTTTATCACTAGTAGCGGAACCTTACATTTCTTATTGTTTAACAATATTAAAGATTTTAAAGGTAATAACAAGTTATAGTTATGACGGATAGCAGGTACTGGAAATTAGTACTTAGCAAAAGGAGGGTGAGTACAAAAATACTTTTAATGAAGAAGAAGAGTTCGGTTTAAGAACTAAAGAAGTCCGTGTTAAGGACTTTATTAAATCTTCACCTATGTAAACACAAGAAGTGATGCCGCTTCGATCAAAGTTAGGAATACAGAACTTGATAAGTGATTATGAATCCAGGAAGTAGCACAAGGCCACAATCGGGTGATAAAACTCACGGTGAACAAGTTGTGAAGTTGGTACGATTTATGTGTATAAAGCTTTTCCATATTGTCATATAGGAATTGTGGTATAATAGAACTTAAACTAACCATCAATTTCGAGAAGGTTTTGAATAGTTTATACAAGTAGTAGGTTTAAATCGAAAGATACCTACTATATGCATGAATTTTATAAACAACATCAATCACTAACTAAGTGGGGGATTGTTAGATTAGTTAGTGTTTGATGGGAGTATTTGAAAAGAGGTTGTTTTGTCCCTCATTGGAAACAAAAAGAAAGGAAGAGGTGTTTAAAAGCACTTCTTTATCTTATATAGTTTGAATATTTTTTAAGATGTTTTGGAGGAAAATAAGAATTTAACTATATTATTAATAGTCAAGATTGTGCTTTGGATCAATTAAGTAGCCCAAAATTAATATTTTAGTCACCTACTATTTTATCAATTAATTAAAAACGTTTTTTAATTAAATTTTAGGAAAACCTTTTTAACAATTTTCTTTTAAATTCAAAAAGGTGAATATTGGTTTTAAAAGGTGCTTGTTGGCACAGGTTGAGTCCATTAGTTTTAACAGACACCTAAAAGGGTTTATAAATACCTCATTCCTCTCCAAAACGCATATCATAAAAAAAAGAATTCTATCTTCTTCTCTTTCTGCTATCTATAATTCACAAAGTTTGCTCTAGGGAAAATTCGAGTTAATTGTTGATATTCGAATTTCAGAAGCTTTATAGAATCCTTGAGGAATTCTGTCGTAATCCCTGCAACAATGAAATTGGGAGGCTTAAATTCCTTAAGGACAGTGACTACACTATCAATGCCTAATTATTTCGTCCCATATTCTACTATTTTTTCTAACAATATGGATATCCATATTATCCATGACTTCTTGAATATAATCACTTTTGGGAGAATTGCTAGTCTCCCAAGCTTGAGGTACCCCCAATTTGAGCCTTTCTACATGTAAAAGTGAAACTCATTAATTATCCATTGGTTATCTATTTTTTAAGTATATAATAAGGTTCTTATCCATATTTGACCCATTTTCAAAAAGTTGAATATTCAACTCATTTTTTAGTAGATAATATGAATAAATGGATAGGTATTTTTTATTCATTTTGCCATCACTACGCGTAACTACCGCCTTCCCCTTGCGGCCTTCATTTTTCCCTTTTTTTTTGAAGTAGAAAAGCTTCCTTTAGGTCGGAAGTGAGTGATCGAGGAAGAGTACAGCAAGATTTATTTTGGATTTTTACTTGAATGGTTATATAGTTATTTGCACCAGGTAACTGATAGAATTTTATTATGAAAGCAATGTCTTCTATAATGTGTTTGTATACGGTCAAAATTAGTTATGTTTGATTTATTAGGTTCGAGGGATTGCCTTAAGCCCGAGTTCGGGATAGATCAAGTTCGAGCTCGAGGGATCAAGATCGAGCTCAACGACAGAGTACGAGGCTCGAAGAACCAAGTGTTCGAGGAGTATCGGAGCCTAATGTGACTGGCCTCGAGATAATGCCGTTATGAATTTGTAACAGAATGAGCAAGATTTCTGTCACGTCCCCAAGATCACGGCGTAAATCCCGGAATAGATTTGTACGAATTCGTACTAGGCTGGTTCCTCTGCTATAAAAAGGAGACCCCAATCATTTGTAGAGATCATCTAATCATTGGCAAATAATATGATATCTTACTTTCTCGTTCATTGTTTTTCAGAATTATTCTCTAGCTTTATTGCTCTTACTTTACTGTTCTTACTTTATCGTCCCTAACTCACCTCGAGGTCATCGAGCTCGAGGTCCATATCGCACAAGCAACACTGGTTTGGTTCTTCCATTCTTCTCCTTTATACTCTATATTATTTGCTTACTAATCGGTATTGGACTAGATCACATATCTTTAAAACCACAAATCAAATTTAATTATTACTCGTATTTTCAAGATAAACAGTATCATGAACTGATTTTTTCTCATTTAATTTTTATTTTCTTATTGTTAATTGTCGGGCCTTTTATTTATTATATTGAATGTTCATGTTAGTATTTCTGTCAGGACATTGATGATTATCTACAGCAAGGTTGAATGATTGGAATGATAGTAAAATAGACATACTTTTACTCATCCACTTTTTTTCTTGTAAATTCATCCAGTTTAGATTTGAGACTCAATGGTGTGAAGCACGAAATAACATTTTCATAATTTAACTTGTCCGAAATTTTCAGTTGAACAACTAAAGGGGTCGTCTCTAGAATTAGTACTGAATAGATTGTATTATTAATATTAGAATTAGTAATATTGAAATTAGTTATGGTGAGATTTTTATCGACTATTTGATTTGATATATTAAAAATAATATACATTGCATAATTTTTTAAAATAACTAGTTGTTTACAAAAATACACTCCAAAAACATTGAAAATGATTTGGAAAAGGTTTTGAAAGGGTTATTCTATATTTATACATGCTTATTCATGTATTAGAAATTATAGTATTGCTAATATCATAGTTTACTATGTATAAGAATAGTACTGCACCATACAGATATATTAAACAAGAAATTTACCAAAAGTAATACATATATTATTTTCTTTAATATATCCTCCGAAACGGCCCGAAGTGTTTATAACTGAGACAAAAGGTGGTAATTATGTATGGGAACCTTACAAAATGTCCCAAATAAATTCCAACTTACCAAACTTAGTCATTAATCATAGACTTACCAAAATTAACCAAACACATATAAACATTGAAAACCCAAATAAATTATGTTCTTTCTCTCCAAGAATTACACGAAACAATCTCCTTCCAAATTTTTAAGTGTGATAAGCAACATTAGATGCATGACTGAAAGAAAATTTCATGAATGAGGTAGCAAACAAGGTGATTGTTTGCAATAAATTTTCGTAGCCCGAAAAATAAACTGCAACAAAAATAATATGAAGAAAAAGAGATTTTATTGATAAATATTTGTGAATACAATTCTATGTATCCCTTGATTCTCCTCTCTAAAACTCTCCGTGATTCGAGGGCTTGAGAAGCGTCTTTCTCGAATGTAGGATGATGCAGACCTCCTTGTGATGTATTTAATCGCCAAAAACGTCAAGCATCACTTTGTTGTAACGGGTTGATCTCCGGGAAGAACTCCATTGATCACTCCTTTGTTGAAGAACTATGCACTTGATGATTAATCTCTCTGTTTGTGATGCTTTCACCAATTGCGGAGTTCTTCTCTAACTCTGTATGTCTTGAGAGTTATGTAACCCGTCTATTTATAGTGTTAGAGGATGGACAGTCATATTCCTTTCTTTCCAAATATTTCAAAGTCAACTAGAAAATACGAGACCTTGTTCGTCTTTTTTTTTTCTTTTCCTTTTGAATTAGCTCCTTTTTTAAGCAGTGAATCTTGTGTTTACTTTGCATCAGCGCTCTTCTAAATTCAGAAGGAGAGGACTTGTTTTGAGTTTTTTTTTTTTTTTTGACTCCTTTGTCGATGCCATTGCCATCGTTTCGGCTAATATGTAAACTGATGCTCAAGGCTGATTTACGTTCTTTCTTTCTTCTTTTTCTTTTCACAACTTTGGCTTAATTTCTTTTTTCTCGGTAATTTTCAGCTTTGCGTGTTTGTGTAAAAGAATCCGCATCTTGGTGTAGGAGCGTTAGAAATGCTGAGTGGATTGATTCTCCTCAAACAACACACAAAGGGCTGCAACATATCCAAGAATTGGACCAAAAATCCTTCTCTACCAGCTCAGGTAATGTTTTGAGTTTTCCTTTCAGGTGCTGCCGCGTTTGACCTTTCAGATTGGTGCGTCTTCACAACAAGGTTCATAACCTGGTGTACGCATGTCCAAATTGTGGTCCGCTTGATTCTACTGATGCTAGATTCATAGGCCTACAAAATATCAAAATTTCACAGCCAAACTCCTTCTGGATCGTCTGGAATTAATTTTTTTAAAGTTGACGTACGCGTCTGGCCCGTTGATCTCATAGCTCTGTGCACTCTCCACAAAAGATTCATATCTTAAGATCCGCGAGCCCAAATCGCAAGACGATTGATTCTACTGATTCTAGAATCAAAGAAATCCAACATATCAAAAATTATGAGCCAAATTCTTTATGTATATCTGGAATTAATTTTTGAAGTTGGCGTACGCGTCTGGCCCGTTGATCTCACAGCTCTGCGCACTCTCGTCGAAAAAAATCATATCTCGAGATAGGAACGTCCAAATCACAAGCCGTTTGCGGTGCTGAAAATAAGACTCCTGGAAATACATTATATGTAGAAATCACAGTCAGGATGTACCTATGTTTTCCCAGATGATTTGTTGAATCTGGAATACGAGTTCCGACATGCTGGCTCGATTTTTCAGCTTTACATGCTCTTGATAAAAAAAAATGCATATCTCAAGATAGGAGCATCCGAACTAGGAGCTGTTTACACCGTTGGTAAGAAGATTCAGCGAGATACAACATCTATAAAAGTCGAAGATCCCACCCTTTTGATCTAGACGCAACAAATCTTTGATCAGTCAAGCGCCGAAATCGAGAGGGTTGTTCGAGTAGCATATTTTTTTCCCTTTTCTTTTGTTGCGGGCTTGGAGAAGATAGACATGACGAGTTCTCCAATCCGCATCATGAAAAGAAGTAGATGATCGCCACTCCTTTTTTTGTAGGGAAGAGGTTCATAAAGCGTACGATCCATCGAGATTTGACGGAGAAGTGCACGTCACAATGCTCACCATCCGCATTGTAGCGTCGTGTCATTGACACAGGTTCTTGATGCTGAGTGAAAGCTCTGTGCCATTGTCTTTATTGCTTGCGCATGGCTGGTAGAGCTGCGGGTTTCAGATACTCAACGACCTAACTCATGGTCGAGGCTAGAGATTAATGAGGCTCCCAAATTTTAACTTCCCTTTCCATATCCATGCTGATTAGTTTTAATCAAACTTTTTGTTACTCATACTAACCCTTTTTTTCTTCTTCTTTTCTTTTCTTAAAACGTGGGGCTGTGGAGAAGTATTCATGAAGTAGCAAAACCACTAAGCGAAATCAACTATAGCCCATGAAGCATTGGTTTCTGAACTGAGCTTTGCACCGTCGACACCAATCAATCATGTGAAATCAAAAAGCTTCCTATCGTCTGCATCGATATTGTGAAATTGAAGTATCGTGTTGCTGAAACGTCGTGTTATTGGCACCGAGGACTCCCAAAATATTTTCTTTTGCAGGATTTTAACAGAGTTTCAGAGGTATTGATGTCCCTAGGAAGATACATTGTGAGAGAACCACTCGTCTCTTTGTTACGGTTTGGCGAGAGAGACACATGAAGTATCCTTTCAACTTCGGCGACGAATTCCCTACTCTTGGAGGCTCGGAGAGACCCTATCTCATCATTGGCGAGCGCAACATGTACCACATCGCATCGTTGTAGGCTGGCGACGAAGACAACTGGAGGAGACCTTTACAACTTCGGCAAGCAAGCACCTGGCGCATCTCTGCTGCTTTGACTTGATAGCATTTCATGCTCTCATTGAAAAAATTGTATCTCGACCTAGGTGTGTCCAAACTGCAATCTGCTTGATTCTATAGAATCAAAACTTGCACCACAGCATCATATCCAAAACTTAGGGCCAAATTTCATCAGGACAGGTCGAAATGAACTTTCAAAGGCGATGCACAAGTCTGTCATTTTGGCTTCACAGCATTGCATGCTGTCATTGGAACACACATATCTCAATCTAGGAACGTCCAAATCGCTAGTCGTTTACGCCACTAGAAAAAAGACTCAGAGATAAGGAAATCCCCAAAATATCATGGAAGGATTCTGTTATTTCGTGGCTTAAATTATTTCCTTGTATTTTTAGGAAAATCATAATTCCTATATGTTTAGGAAAACCCATTGACCTAATAGATTTGGGAAAGAAAAATCTATATTCCTTGTCAAATTGGGAAACTTTTCTCTTATATGTTAGGGATCTTTTGGGATCTATATATATGGGTTGTAATTGGTTATTCTAGAGATTATACTGTGTTTTTCTTCTCATTCATAGTGGAAAACTCTCTCTGCCTTTGTCCCGAGGATTAGGCTTAGCCGAACCTCGTTAAATCCTTGTGTTGATTTTTCTTCTCTATTTGCTTTGTGTGTGATTGTGTGCTAGTTAACCCACGATATTCCACAACAATTGGTATTAGAAGAACACACAAGTTTTTTGTGACAGTCAGAGTGCCATTCATCTTACTAAGAATCAGATGTTTCATGAGCGGACGAAGCATATTGAAGTCAGACATCACTTTATTCGAGACATTATATTGAAGGAGAGGAATTTGAGTGCAATCTTCATGAGCATTACAAATAGCGTTCTTCGGGAAATTGCTGAAGAAACTTCTACAGCAACGGCATGGAAGAAGCTGGAAGATCTGTATTCTAAGAAATCGCTAACAAACCGCATCTACCTGAAAATGAGGTTATACAATCTCCGTATGAATGAAGGTACCCCTGTTAAAACTCATATTGATGAGTTTAATTCAATTATAATGGACATGAAGAATGTGGATATCAAAATTGAGAGTGAGGATCAGGCCTTGATTGTGTTATGTTCTTTACCACCATCTTATGATACTTTTTCCGATACGCTGTTATATGGGAAAGACATCATTTCACTGGAAGATGTTAGTAATGCACTAAAATCTAAAGAGTTGAAAAAGAGCTTTTCAAACAGCAGAATTGAGGGCGAGGGTCTTGTGATTAGAGGAAGAACACAACAAAAGGACTTTAACAGAAAAAAGTCAACCGCCAGATCAAAGTCTAGAGCAAGGAAGCAACATTGTTATAGATGTGGGGAGCAAGGTCACTACAAGAGAGATTGTCCTAAGATGAAGGAGAAAAGAGGGAAGCAGAAAATAGATAATTCGTCAAATATTGTTGACACTGACAATAATTCTGATGATAGTGACTATGTAGGGGAAGTCTGTGCTGTGAGTTCTAGTCATGTGGAATTCTTGGGTTCTTGATTCTGGTGCTACTTTTCACATGTGTCCACACAAGAATTGGTTTGCAACTTACAAGAAAATGAGTGGGACTGTCTACATGGGAGATGATAATCCATTACCAGTAGAGGGGGTTGGTAACATCAAATTGAGAATGTTCGGCGGAATTACAGAAACATTGAGTGTTGGCATGTTCCTCGGATAAAGAGAAATTTCTCTTTCGACTTTGGATGATTAATGGTATAAATTTCACTCCGAGAATGGAATACTTAAGGTGTGTAAAGGCTTCATGGTACTCATGAAGGGTAAAATGCATTCTAAATTGTATCATCTTCAGGCTAGCGTAGTTGAAGGGGAAGTTACTGTAGCTTCTAGGAAGAGTGATATGATTCAGTCTCAGTTGTGGCACTTGCGACTTGGCCATATGAGTGATAATGGATTATTTTTGTTGAGTAAGCAGAATTTGCTGAATGGGTACAAAACTTATGTTTTGAATTTTTGTGAACATTGTGTGTTTGGTAAACAGACAAGGGTAAAGTTCAGCAAGAAGGCCGAGCACAAGACCAGATACAAGTTAGATTATATACACTCTGACTTGTGGGGTCCAAACAGAGTTCTCTCCAAGAGTGGTGCCAGGTATTTTATGACTTTGATTGATGATTACTCAAGGATGGTGTTGGTGTATTTTCTAAAAACAAAAGATAAGTCATTTCTGACATTTGTTAAATGGAAGACGATGGTTGAGAGGCAGATGGAAAGAAAAGTTAAGTGACTTCGAACTGACAATGGGTTGAAATTTTGCAATTCTGAGTTCGATAATTTCTACAGCAGAGAGGGCATAGTGAGACACCGCACTTGTGTCGGAACACCACAAAAAACTGGTGTTGCAGAACGTATGAACAGAACGCTTTGTGACAGGGCACAAAACATGCTTTCACACTCATGTGTTTGCAAAGATTTTTGGGCTGAAGCAATCAATATAGCTTGTTATTTTGTCAACAGATCTCCATCCACAGCTATTGAGTTCAAAAATCCTTTTGAGATATGGTCCGGTTCGCCTGCTGATTATTCAAATTTAAGGATATTTGGTTATCCTGCTTATGCTCATGTGAGGGATGGAAAACTTGAGCCGAGGGAAAAGAAGTGCATATTTCTAAGGTATGCAACTGGAGTGAAAGGTTATAGGTTGTGGTGCACAGACCAAAAGACTTTAGGGCTAATTATCAGTAGGGATGTAACATTAAATGAATCTACCTCATTGGACATCCAGAGGGAGAAGGCAATAGCATAAATAGATCGTGGTGTCAGTGACCGCATACAGCTAGAAACCGAATCTCCACTAGCTCAACCCAGTAGTTCTAAAGTAGAGAAAGTGGAGGAGGTGAAAAATATTGATCAAGATGATAATATTGATGCACCTGTGCAACAACCATATAGCATTGCAACAGGCAGAGAGAAGAGAGTGATCAATCCACCACAAAGGTATGCAAACGTAGCTGATGGTAATTTTCTTGGATATGCAAATTTTGTGGAGTTTGCTTTGTCTGTTGCAGAGACCATTGATGTGCTTGAGCCTAATAGCTATAAATAAGCTATTTCTAGTCCAGAAGAAAATCAGTGGGTTGGTGCTATAAGTGAAGAGATTGAGTCTCTTCATAAGAATCAGACATGGAATCTTGTTCCATTGCCAAAGGGATAGAAGGTACTAGGCTGCAAATGGATTTTCAAAAGAAAAGAGGGCAATCCAGGGGTTGAAGCATCAAGGTAAAAGGAAAGATTAGTAGCTAAAGGTTTTACACAGAGGGAGGGGATAGATTACAATGAAGTGTTCTCTCCAGTGGTAAAGCATAGCTCGATCAGGGTCTTACTGGCTTTGGTGGCTCTTCATGACTTAGAATTAGAGCAGTTAGATGTGAAAACTGCATTCTTGCACGGTGAGTTGGATGAACAAATTTATATTAGTCAGCCCCGAGTGATTCATTACTCAGGATAAGAAAAATCATGTTTGCTTGCTTAAAAAATCTTTATATGTTCTGAAACAGTCACCTAGGTAGTGGTATAAAAGATTTGATACATTCATGATTCAAAATGCATTTTCTCGAAGTGCATATGATAGTTATGTGTATTACAAAAGGCTTGAAGAAGGTTCTAGTGTATATTTGTTGTTATATGTGGATGGCATGCTTATTGCTGCTAAAAGCATGTCACATATTACCCGATTGAAGAAGCAACTAGGTGAGGAGTTTGAGATAAAGGATTTAGGTGCTGCAAAGAAGATATTGGAGGGAGATTACTCGAGATAGAAGAGTTGGAAAGATATTGTTGTCTAACGGTCCTATATTGAGAATGTCCTCAAGAGATTTAATATGACAGGTGCTAAATCCGTGTCTGTTCCTTTTGCTTCCCATTTCAATTTGTCTGTAGACATGTCACCAAAAACAGACGAGGAGATGGAGCAGATGTCTAGTGTTCCATATTCGAGTGTTGTAGGTAGCATTATGTATGCTATGGTTTGCACTCGCCCTGACATTTCACATGATGTTAGTGTTGTGAGTAGATACATGGCGTGTCCCGGTAAAGAACATTGGCAGGCGGTGAAGTGAATCTTGAGATACTTGAAGGGTACTGCAGATGTAGGCTTGACTTTTTACAAAGACAAGTTAAGTGAATTCGTAGTTGGCTATGTCGATTCAGATCATGCAGGGGATGTAGATAAGAGAAGATCTCTGACATGTTATGTTTTTACTCTTTCTGGTAGTGTCATCAGTTGGAAGGCGACTTTGCAGTCTGTCGTTGCTTTGTCTACCACAGAAGCTGAGTATATGGCAATTACGGAAGCAGTTAAAGAGGTTATTTGGCTACAAGGCTTTGTAAGTGATCTTGGACTAGCTCAGAAGAAGACACAAGTTTTTTGTGACAGTCAGAGTGTCATTCATCTTACTAAGAATCAGATGTTTCATGAGCGGATGAAGCATATTGAAGTCAGTCATCACTTTATTCGAGACATTATATCAAAAGGGGTTGTTAATGTGGAGAAAGTGTCTACTCATGATAATCCAGCTGATATGATGACGAAGGCATCCCCAGCCAACAAGTTTAGGCATTGCCTAGACTTGATTGGTGTGTGCAGTACTCAATAGATCCCTTGCGAGGGCAAGGTAGAGAGACGTTGTTCCTCTTGATGAAGAGAATTCAAGTGGCTTGAATTATTTCCTTGTATTTTTAGGAAAACCCGTAATTCCTATAGGTTTAGGAAAACTCATTGACCTAATAGATTTTGGAAAGGAAAACCTATAGTCCTTGTCAAATTGAGAAACTTTTCTCTTATATGTTTGAGACCTTTTGGGATCTATATATAAGGATTGTAGTTGGAGATTCTAGAGATTGTACTGCACTTTTCTCTCATTCATAGTGGAAAACTATCTCTGTCTTTGTATGTGATTGTGTGTTAGTTAACCCACGATATTTCGCAACAGATTCCTAGCAGATTAGCCCCAACAATATTTTGAAATTGACCCATATGTCTGCCGAACTTGCTATTCAGCTTTGTGCGCTTTTACTGGAAAATTTGTATCTTGATCTACGGGTGTCGGAAACATGATCCATCTATGCCACTGCAAAGAAAACTACGAGCACAACACCTGAAAATATTGTTGACGAACTCTTCTCAGATTGGTCGCAACAATATTTTGAATTTTCCCCTGACATCTACCGCACTTGCTTCTCAGCTTCGCATGCTATCGTCATCCATATATCAAGTTAGGAATGTACAAATCGCAAGACGTCTATGCCAAAAGAAAGACAAGTTTGAGACTTGCAACATCTGAAAATATCGTGGCAGAACACCATTTAGATTGGCCGCAATATTATTTTGAATTCGCTCATGATGTCTGCCTTGCTGTTTTTTTCAGCTTCGTGCACACTCGTCGAGAAATTCATATCTCGATCTTCGGGCGTCAGAATCGTGAGCCGTTTGCGTCATGAGAAAGAAAACACACCGAAAAGGAACAGTTGAAAATATCATTGCATAATTCCTTTTGGACTGGCCGCAATAATTTCTTGAATTCATCTAGGTGCCTGCCATGCGTTTGTTTCTGCTTTGCGCACTCCTGTCGAAAAATTCATATCTCGAGCTAGGAGACTCCAAATTGGGATCCGTTTGTGCCGTTAGAAGGTATACTCATAGAGCTGCAATACATATGATTTTCGTGGCAGAACTCCTTTCGATCTGGAAACAGAAAATTCTAAAAGTCCACCTAGCTGCAGTAACTTTCAGATTCATGTAGTTCCCAAAAGAATTGTATCTTGAGCTATGGGCCTTCAAATTGCAAACAATTTGTGTTATTGCAAACAGACATCCAAATCTACAATATATAAAATGTTAGGAGCAGAACGTCTTCCAGAGGGACTGCAGTAGTTTTCCAACGTCGTCTGTTGAGCTTGCTTTTCAGTTATATGCTCTCTGAGTTGTCTTACAATTTTTTTTTCTTCTTGAAATCGACTCTACAGACTTGCATGTAGTAGCTTTGTCTCTTGCATGTAGTATATTTGGCTATCATGCGTCACAAATCTTATCGCTTTATTTATTTCCTTTGCAGACTCGCAATGAAGCTCAAAGGGTCCAGATATCATACCGTGGTGTCATACAAGATACGGAGTCACCCCTTCGCCAACTGTTGCACTTGATTTGTCGACAGTCTTGAAGTTCATCAATGGCGGCTCCCATGGTGATTGGGACATTGAGGATGACATCAAATATGGAGACGTCATACAGACTTGGAAAAGCATTTAAGACGCGTCATCAAGAAAGCTAAGTTTACAATCATCTTCATGATTTAAGCTTTTGCATAGAAAAATGTCTAGTTCCTTTTGCTCTACGTTTTTTTGGATGTATCAACTTTTGTACTATTGAATCAATAAAACATCTTTTTTATACTTCAATGCAAATAGTCTCCTTTTCCTCATAGATATGTGCCTCTACACTTGGAAGAATTAATGTAATGATCCAATGACGCCAAACTTTTATTTTTTTAAAACTCATGCGATTGAACTTAGAATGAAACTCTAAGCTGCCTACGTATATCTGTGAAGAGAATCAAGTCATAACGTAGTTCAGAGGGGTGAGTTCTTTTTTTTTTCTTCTTTTTCTATGTCCTAATTTTTTTTCCTAGGCCGCCTCTCGCAAGGTTTTCAACCTAGCGGGCTTTTTTTTTGCCGTACACAGTTTAGACTCATGCGGGCCAAGAGTGCAGCAACGTCATTTTAGCTCATGCATCAAGGAGTGTCATGACTTGCAATTTAGGCTCGTACGTCGAGGAGCGTAGCTGACTTTCATGGGAAGTACTGCTTCAGAAAGTTGCCATTGATTGGACTACTCTGAGACCATCCTTATCAACAATTTTGTATGCGCCACTTGAATAGGCTTCCTTCACAACATATGGTCCATCCCATTTTGAGGTAAACTTGTCACCTATGTGTTTGTTGAGGATTATGGGTCGTCGAACAGCTAGGGCTAAGTCTCCCACTTGGAACGATCGTGGCCGCACTTTCTTGTTGAAGGCTCTAGCTAGTCGAGATTGATAGCACTCTAATTTTTGTTTCGCTTCAAATATTTTCCCATCCAACGCCTCTAAATCTGCTAGGCGAAGTTGAGCATTCTCTTCAGACGTGAGTCCTTCTTGAATTACTATCCGCAATGTTAGAATTTGTTGCTCCAACGGAAGGACTGCTTCTACGCCATATACCAAAGAGTAAGGAGTTGCTTGTGTAGTAGTTCTGAAGGTTGTGCGGTATGCCCACAAAGCTTCACCAATTTTCTCATGCCAGTCTCTCTTGTTCTTTGCAACTACTTTCTTCAAAAGGTTACCAAGCGTCTTGTTAAAATCTTCAGCAAGGCCGTTGGCGGGTGCATTATTATTTGAAGACTTATGTTGCTTGAAACTGAACTTCTCGCACAAACTCTTCATAATCTTGTTGTTAAATGGAATTCCATTATCAGTGATTATGTATCTTGGTATGTCATACCTAAAAATTATATATGACTTGATAAAATCGACAACAGTCTCCTTTTCCACCTCCTTGAGTGGAACAACTTCATCCCATCTAGAGAAGTAGTCTGTAGAGGCCAATATGTAAATCTGTCCCTTTGATGACTTTGGAAGCGGTCCAACAACGTCAAGTCCCCATGTATCAAAAGTACAAGAAGCTACCGTTGGATGAAGAGGCTCTGGAGGTTGGTGGATGTAGTTGGCATGAAATTGACACGCTTGACATCTTTTGGCATGATCCATGCAATCCTTCACAATTGTCGTCCAGTAGTAGCCCATCCTCTTGATGCGTAAATGGATCTTTGGACCAGATTGGTGTGCTCCACATGATCCAGAATGTGCTTCCTCCATCGCTTGGCGGGTTTCTTTTTTTGTCAAGACATCGCAAGAATAGTCCTTCAAAAGAGCGGTGAAATAATGTCCCCTTGTATAAGATGAATCGTGGTGCCCTTCGCTTGATGTATGTTCTTTGTCGCGGATCCTAGGGTAACTTTCCATGTTCAAGGTACTCTATCAATGGTTTCCTTAAATCCTCTTCTTCAATCACCCTAACGGACGTATGATGACTTTCGTTGAATTGAAGATCAAGAAGTCTAGGAATGACCTATCGATGACACACATGTACCTTTATTGACTCATTCTCTCCAAGTGCCATCATCGTGGCCAAGTTAGCCAAAGCATCAGCCATGCGATTTTCTTCTCTTGGGACGTGGTTTAAGAACACTTGGCCGAATTTTTCGATTAAACAAGAAGCATATTGGTGGTATGGCAAAAGATCTCCCTTATTTACATCGTAAATCCCCAAAAGTTGATTGATGATCAGCTTAGAGTCGCCGTATATCTCCAACTGTAGAATCTTCATGCCTAATGCCTTTTCAAGATCGATGATCAAAGCTTGGTACTCTGCAGCATTGTTGGAGCATGTTTCACCTAAAATAAAGGAGAATGGAAAGATTTGTCTATCTAGAGAGACCAACACAACACCTTCCCCCACATCGTTCTGACGTGAGGATCCATTAAAGAACATTGTACATGGTAGAAATTCTTCAATGAACAAAACGTCTTCATCTGGAAACTCATCAGAAAGCTCCCATTCCGCCGGAAGAGGGTGATCAGCTAGAAAATCGGTGAGTGCTTGTCCTTTCACAGCCTTTTGAGGTGTGTATGTGACCTCATATTGGTTAAACAATATGGACCATCTTGCAAGGCGTTCAGAAAGAACAGGTCGAGTCATCACGAACTTCATAGGATCTACTCGAGAGATGAGTTTGATGGTGTATGCTTCAAAATAATGCCTTAGTTTCTTTATTGCATAAAGTAACGCTAAGCATATTTTCTCAATAGGCATGTAGTTCAATTCAGCTCCTATCAGAGTTCGACTAAGGTAGTACAAGTATTGTTCCTTTCCTTCATCATTCTCTTGAGCAAGTAGTTCCCCAAGTGAGCGTTCTTGTGCCGCAATGTAGAGTATCAATGGCTTCCCAAGTATTAGTGCCCCTAACACATGTGGATTCAGCAAGTATCTTTTGATGCTTTCAAAAGCATTTTGACATGACTGATCCCGATGAAAAGAGTTATCCTTCCTCAATATATGATTGGAAGGTTGACATCGTCCGGCTAGATTAGAGATGAACCTCCGGATGAATGCTAAGTTTCCCTTTAGACTTCGAAGATCCCTCAAATTCCTTGGCTCGGGCATTTTCTGAATAGCGTCAATCTTTGCGGGATCAATTTCAATTCCACGATGACGCACGATGAAGCCAAGAAACTTTCTGGAGGTAACTCCAAATGCACACTTGATTGGATTCATCTTTAGGTCAAATTTTCTTAACCTTTCAAAAATAATTCGAAGGTCTTCAAGGTGGTAATGCCTACTCTTCGTCTTCACCACTAAATCATCAACGTAGCATTAAACCCTGTTATGAAGCATGTCATCAAAGATGTTTTATATCGCGCATTGGTAGGTGGAACCAGCATTCTTCATAACCGAAGGGCATCACTTTTTAGAAATATATCCCTTTTGGAGCTCGAAAAGCAGTACACTCTTCATCTTTTGGAGACATTCTGATTTGATTGTATCCGGAGGACCCGTCCATGAATGATATAGCTTTATGCCCTATTGTAGCATCAACCATGAGTTCAATAATTGGTAACGAAAAGTCATATTTCAGACGTGCCTTGTTTAGGTCTCGAAAGTCAACACAAACATGTATTTGACCATTTTTCTTCTTGACATGTACAATATTCTATATCCATGATGGGTACTTCACCTCTTGAATAAATCCCGCCTCAATGAGCTTGTTGACTTCAACTTCAATTTGTGGTACTAGCTCGGGTCGAAACATGTGTTGTGATTGCAGGCATGCTCCACTTTTGATCCCTAAATGATGAACGGCTACCTTAGGACTAAGACCAAGAATTTCTTTATAAGACCAAGCGAAGACATCTTTGTACTCGGTCAATAACTTGGAGTATTCCTCCTCGTCCTGAGGCGTAAGAAGCGCACTCATGAAGGTTGGGCGTGGATCTTTCAAAGTGCCTAATTGAGTTCCTTAAGATCATCCACAGTTTATTGACCGCCATATTCTAGTTGAGGGGGAGCCTTGTGGACTTCATCATCAATGTCAAGGCATGGGCTATCTTCCACAGTGATGTGATAAGATGTTTCAACAACGTCTGACTTTTCTCTTCGATTTCCTTGGATGGTTGGCATGGCTTCTTTCTCTTTCTCTACTTCTTTACGATACTAGAAAGTGTAAGTTATGGTTCTCCTTTGCACCTTTAGTGGACCATTCGTGGATATTGACAAAATAGACTTCCTCTTCATATGTGACGGGAAAGCACTACAGATTTCTTTGTCAGTAACAACTTCAAAATGACCCCACTCCTCATGGAATTGCTCCTTATGTTTTGATAGTATCTTTCTAGATGGCCACTTCCTTGTGGTTCCCAGGAGACAAAAGAAAAAGGTCTTTGAGGTAGTGGAAACTTCCTTCAGACGTTTGGAAGATACATGTTCACCTTTGTGACTTAGCCTTTCAAATACTGATACCTGAGGGGTTGAGCCTCCAATACGATCAAACACTGAAGCCCATTGTTTTATTTCTTGCCTTTAACTTCCTTCATCTCCTCTACTGAGGTGTGTTGTGGTGAAGCTATCTCTTTGCTTCTCTTAGATGAAATTTGACGAGGCTCAGCCAAACTGAATCCCAACCCAAACTATGGAGTGATGACGTAGTGCCCTTGCTTTCTCAACTTCATTTTGGACTCATTGAGCCCATATATCTTTTCACCAGTGACTTCGTCTTTGAGTTCTCCTAGTCTTAATGGATTGGAGAAGTCATAACCAGACTTTTCAAGCAGTATGAAGGCATTAGGATCATAGTGCCCTTTTATTTTATCAGCTTGGAGATTGCCTTTAGTAGACTCACAAGTCACGTATGGGATTTGTGCAACTGGTATTGTCATATGCTCCTTCAAATGTTGGATATCTTTGTGACTCATTTTCTTCTTTGGAGTACATTCCTATAGCAAAGGTTGCCCTTTCTTTCGACGCTCACGTGGAACATAGCGAAAAACTAGATGTTCCTTATCAGTCTTTGTCTATATGTCACCTTCAGATGATGACAACTTAATGGAGACTTCTTCAGTTCTCTTCTTAGGCAGCTTGGTGGTAGTCTATTGAGCCTCATTTTCTTTTTCTGACTTGACATCATCTTCGTCGACTGATAATGGTTTCTCCATATTCAATTCACAAGAATCTAGGTAGAATTTTGCATCTACAAAGTCTGACTCCGTCTTAGTGAAAGGATTGATGTCTGCATCAATTTTGACTATCTCTCCATCCCTTATGTACTTCAGACATTGATTCAAAGTAGATGATACCACTCCATTCTCATGAATCCAAGGACGTCCAAGCAATAGGTTGTATGTTGTTTTAGCATCTATGATGTGAATCAGGGTGTTTGACTTCATCTCACCAATGGATAATCCTACGCGGATCATACCTATGGCTCGTTATCCTCCTTGGTTGAAACCTTGGATAGTTAGGTTACTTTTGGATAGCTCATCGATAGAGATCCCAATCTTTTTTATCATCATCTTTGGTATGATGTTGACAGTCGAACCATCATCAACAAGTATGCGATTGAGATGTTGTTCCCGAATGGCCCCTACAGCAGACAAAGGTCTGTTATGTGGTATAGACCCCAACAACAAGTCATCATCTGTGAAGGAAATTATTTGCACACTATGTGACAACTTTTCCGTTATCAAGATGTTCATGTGTTTTCATTGGAGCAAGCTCATTGTTGCTTTCCTTTGTTTTGTCTGTACTAGAAACTACATGAGTTGCACCAATGTGACCTCCATGAAGGAATTTTCCAGGAAAGAATTCATGCAATGTGATGGGCTTTCGGAACTTCGGTGATAAGGCATTGTTAATTTTCTTGCTAATAGAAGATTTGATAATTCTTGGTGGTTGTAGCTTATCCACATCGCTTATTTTTGCTCTTGGCTTGGGAAGTGGTACCTTAAAACTTCTTGATGTCTTCATTTCTTATGATTTACTAGAGTCCAATCCTCATCGTCTTTGTCTTTGGACTGAGTGTTCAGCTATATTGAACCTTTAAGAGTTTTCCTTGGAAGATCAACTTCAACGGGCTCGAAACTTCCAAATCGTAAAAAGGCAGTGCCTGACGCGTTCTGCAACCTTGAACACTTCTTTTCTTTGAGCACGATACTTGCATGATTTTCTTCAGCTATTTCATCCATGTCTATGATGATTTTTCCTTCACTTACAAGAGCCATGATTTTCTCCTTTCAGACGAAGCATTTTTCTGTAGGGTGGCTAATGACGCGATGAAACTTGCAGTATTTCGGATCGCCAACTTTACCAATTTCCTCAGGCCTTTTTGATTCAGGGAGATCGATGAATTTTTTGGCCAGAAATTCATCGAGGATCATGGGTACATCTAAATCTGGAAATGGATAAACCTTCGCCTCCAATTCCTTTAAGGTTGGACGGCATTTCTCCTTTTTGGGATATTGACTCAGGATCTTATCCTCCTTGACCTTTTTCTTAATCGTGACTTTCACAGAAGTTGCTTTCACCCCCATAGATTCTTTGGTTTGGTTCTTTGGTGCAACATTTTTCTTGAACTCCTTCTGATCAGCGAATGGAGATGCCTTTCCATGGTTTGCGACGCTTAACTCCATGTCGTGAGCTCGCGTTGCAAGTTCTTCAAAAGTTTTTGGTTTGATCCCTTGTAGGATGTACAAAAGGCCCCAGTGCATTCCCTGAATGCACATCTCCACAGCAGATAATTCTGAAAGGTGATCCTTGCAATCCAAACTTAATGCCCTCCAACGATTGATGTAATCCACCACGGGCTCGTCCTTCCTTTTCTTGGTTCCTGTCAACTCTATCATGCTTACAGTTCTACGGGTACTGTAAAAACGATTGAGGAATTCCGTCTCAAGTTTCTCCCAACGATCAATGGACTCGGGCTCCTAATCAATATACCAGTCAAATGTGTTCCCTTTCAGAGAACGAACAAACTGCTTTACCAAAAGGTCACCATGCGTTCCAGCATTGCTACAAGTCTCGACAAAGTGGGTAATATGTTGCCTTGGGTTTCCTTTGCCATCAAACTGATGTAGCTTCAGTGGTTGATAATTGGTTGGCATAGTTAGACAATCAATCATTTTAGTATAAAGCTTAGAGTAGTACAATGAACTTTGTGATGGTCTGTCGTATTGAGCTTTGATGGTGTTTGTTATCATGTTTTGTAATTGATGGACAGATAACCCCGCAACCAAAGTGGATTGTTGTTCCCTCTGAATGCTGAACTTGGAAAGCGATTCCTCAACAACCGTTTTTGGTGAGGTGAAGACAAGTGAACAAGGAGGGACGTGGCTTGACTCTCCATGTGCATAGGCCTCAAGTTTGTTCATGAGTTGAGCGATTTAAAGGTCTTTGTCTTCAACAGATTTCTTCAAGACTTCTATAGTCTGTTCCATCATGGCAAACTTTTCGTCCACGTTAGTTGCGTCGGTCATTAAGGCGTTGACTTTCGTTGAAACTGGAGAATCCACCAGATCCTCAAGTTCACCAAGGTTGGAGGTTGTTTGAGAAAATTCATCAAATAGGGAGAATGGGGTGTTGCTCCCAAAGATTGTGGTTGCGGACGTCATGTGAGATCTGCTCTTCTTTCCCATCTCCAAGGAGGTGAAGTATTCAGATCCATCTAAGACACTATCTTTGAACCTGCTTCGAGTGATTGGGCCAACATGACTGAGCTCAGCGGATGCGGTAGCAGTAGTATCTTTTTATGATACATCACGCTTGCGAAAGGCCATTATAGCAGTAGATCTGAAGTTCATAGTTTTCAACTTGCAAGAAGGAGAGATGAAAGGCAGAATGATTCCCACTTGGCGTGCCAAAATTTGTTCGCAACAAATTTTTGTAGTATGGAAAATAAACTGCAACAAAAATAATATGAAGAAAAAGAGTTTTTATTGATAAATATTTGTGCGTACAATTCTATGTATCCCTTAATTCTCCTCTCAAAAATTCTCTGTGATTCGAGGGCTTGAGAAGCGTCTTTCTCGAATGTAGGACGATGTAGACCTCCTTGTGATGTATTTAATCGCCAAGAACATCGAGCAGCACTTTGTTATAACGGGTTGATCTCCGGGAAGAACTTCGTTGATCACTCCTTTGTTGAATAATTATGCACTTGATGATTGATCTCTCTGTTTATGATGCCTTCACCAATTGCGGAGTGTTCTTCTCCAACTCAGGATGTCCCGAGAGTTATGTAACCCCTCTATTTATAGTTGTAGAGGATGGACAGTCCAGCTATATATGAACTCTCTTTCTTGATTCTGATTGGCCCATGTCATTTTAGCCGCTTGACGACCTGTGGTCAGTTCTTACTTTTTGACTTGGATTGCCACATCATTTAACATGTGGCGTCATCTTTTTGGATTGAAGTTTGACTGGATATGCCATGTCACTTGACACATGGCATGAGTCTGGGCCTTAAGATGAAATGAACCTTGGGCTTAAAAATAATAAAATGGACTGATTTGATTTGTAAAGTCCAAATTAACTATTTAACCCAAATAAAATTAAGATTCAATCCAAATTTTGTAGGGATTAAACTTAGTAAATTTTATATGTCTACAGTGATGAAATATATATATATAT
>ML306307.1:0-63972 GCA_005239505.1 Nicotiana paniculata | reverse complement strand
TGCAAAACCTTTGAATTTACTACTTGTCGAATTTAGTTCTTAGTTGTAACTTGTAAGTTGTAAGAGTTGAATTTTGAAATTTGAAAATTGAAAATTGAAAATTTGAAATACATGTTGCACTTGCAATTTCTAAGTGCAATTTTTTCCATAATCATTGTTATCTTTATATATTTTACTTTATATTTTATATAAATTACAATAATTGTAGAAAAACTTGAATTTTTTTTTAAAAAGACTGAAACCCGGCCCGACAGTACCCCTACCCGCACGGGTTAGTTTTACCCGGATAATCCCCAACCCGTTAAACCCGTTAACAATTAACCGGTAAGAATCCGTAACCGCAACCCGTCCGGTTAAAAAAAAATGTAACCAGCCCGGCCCTACCCGGCCCACCCGTTAGACACCCTTAATTCAAAGTATTCAAAGTAACAGAAACTACTACTTTCATAATCGATTCAAACTACTTTCATCAGTTAACATACTGTTTATTAGAAAATACTACTTTCAACACTCATTCAAAGTGATTCAAACTAACAGAATCACCAATAGAAAACAACTACTTTCATCACTTTAACTTAGTAAGAAAACAAGTATAAAGTAACAACTAACAGAAAGCAACTGCAAAGAACTATAAAGTGGACAAAAAGTGCCTTTGAAGTGCTTTGAGGTTTGTTTGGACATCTTCTTCTGTTATAAAATGTGGACTTACAGATTGAGCAACTCATTGATATTCCTCTCTTTGTAAGCTTTCCATTGCTTTTTATCTCCTTAACCTCCTTTTTTATGGGTCTTTCAGGCATTGTTCTAACATGAGGTGATTCAACCTTTGCATTTATTGGCTCAAGACACATCTATATACATGATACTGAATGTATAAAGTGAGAATAAAATTTTAGGTAGGTCTCCTTCTTGTACCACTCAATCAAGTGGATTAAGTCTTTTATGATGAATTGCTGCTACACCATGTGTACAGGTATCACATTCAGTTGTCAAGCTCTGCAACTAGACACTCCCTCAGTCAACTTGATAATGTGTTTAATCCTTGCAGTCCCCTTAACATCATACCCAACATTACCATTTCAATGTATCGTGCACTCATCGACATGTCAACATTTGTAACCTATACCATCATTGCCATTGGGACAGACCTTCATTCCAAATATCTGCAAATGCCCTTACTCTAGTGAGTCTGTTCATTGCCTTTGTTCTAATTTATTCAAGAATTTCTTGTGCCTAGGGTCCAAAACCCAAGCATTGAAGCTTTCAACCATATTATTATCCACACCGTCACACGTGAAAGAATTCCTGAATATTACTTTGCTCCATTTCTCAGGATTTTAGTTACCAAGTCTTCACATGACCTATCTTACTTAGCTTGTCCAGATTTTCTTTAAGTTCAGCTTCATAAGTTGACGTTGTACAACTCCAAAATTCGTTCTTCTCTCAATACCCTCCTATTTCTGTTTCTAGTTAGCTAGAATATATTCTGCACACATTCTATGCTCACATTCAGGAAGATATTCTTGAACTGTTGAATACAAATCCTGCAAAATAATAGAATAAATAAATAAGAGACAGTCGGTTTAAAAACGAAGAGACTAGAAAATAATAGAATAAACAAATAAGAGACAGTCAGTTTAAAAATGAAGAGACTGCAAAATAATAGAATAAACAAATAAGTTAGTACCTTTTACATATCACTAATGATTGTCAATTTGCTCCTTCATAATTGATCTCCCAATCATTCTTCAATATCCTTATAAACCAACTCCGTGTCTCCTTAGTTTCAGTCCTAACTACAACCCATGCAATTGAAAACATTTGGTTGTTCCCATCATTTGTAATAACAACAAGTAGTTTTCCCTTAGTTATTCCCTTCAAGAAACAACCATCTAACCCAATATACTTTCTGCACCCTTCAATAAATCCTCTTTTAATTACTTCAAAGTAAATGTAGATAAGTTAAACAATTTTTTCCATCTTCACTTTTATCACATATGTGCTGCCAGGATTTAATTGAAGAGGCACATCTTTATTCCTGCCAAACTCCTTTAGATGATCACCCATCACTTCTTTAAATACTTGTTTCCTAGTCTTCAAACATATTTTTTTCTCAAAATATAACCCAAATCCTCCCTTTCCAAATCTTACATCTCCCAACCCTTTATGCAAGCTGTGAAATTATCCTACTTCTATAGTACTTGACAATATACTTGGTATTACATATTGAATTTGTGTTGGTCTTATTGTAGTTATACATAGATTATAAGTTCTGATAATGAAATCAACTGATTTGGACTCTCTGCTTGCAAACAATAACCAAAGACATCTACTAGTTTTGCATTTTACTCTAACTCTATTTTTATCATTTGTAGTCTTCTCTAGCTCACAACCTCTTTCTATTGCATACCTGGTGACAACTTTCCTAAACTTATATAGACTTTCAAAGACCATGGTAAGTTGCCAAACCACCCTGTCCTATTTTGGATCATATGTTGCCCTCTTGCTCTCCTTCCTTGCTTTCATGTTACCACTTTTGTTTCCTGATTAACTACCACCCCTACTCTCACTGTCACTCTAAATAATGCCAACATCTAAATTGTCATAAAAAGGCTCATCACCAACTAACTTACCACAAATATTTTTCTTTTCTTTATCTATGTCTTTAGAACCTAGATCTAACCTAATTGATCCAAGAAAACACTCAGCAAACAACTTTCTTTTTTGGTGTCATTTTTTTTTTTTTATATTCTAAGCTTTCAAATATGTTTTAACTATGTTCAAATCTTTATGCACATTGCTACCGTAATCAGCCTTATGCTCTTCATCATCAGAACTGCTAGATTTATTACTATCTCCAACATCACATACAACTTCTGTATCATTTTCCTCTAAATCTTCATTTTCTATGTCATAATCATTCTCATCTTCTATGGAGTTTCTAGGAACTTTTTCTACGACATCTTATTGTTCATAGGGTTCTATTTGACCACTAGAATCAATATTTTTATTTGAAAACCTAAAGGTGCATTAAAAACCTTTTATAACCCTGCTAGAACATTCTTCAATGGCTCCACTAGTCACATGACTATTTCGGACCATATTATCTCCCTTATGGCATACATAAATAATGTCTATTGTGTTCTTATTACTTAATAAATTAGCAAGTACCAATAAATTCATATCTTTTTTCAATTCTACTAAACGACCAGCCTTATAAAAAATAATAAAAACATTTCTTACATTGGTAAACCCAAAATCCTTGGCATAATCAATAATTTTTGAAATAGACAATTAAAGACATATTAAATATTTCCTCCAACATAAATTGGCTCTACCTTACTCACAAGCATACCCACCAATATGAAATCTCAAATTTAGATATTTCTCTGTCATTACCCTAAAAATAACAGTAAAAAGACAACAATGAATAAGGCAAAAAAATAAACGACCAATTAAACTAACATAAATTCACAACAACTTCTTAAACTAACAAAAAACAACATGCATGCAACTACATATTCGACAAAAACATATACAAGCATAACAAAAAAGACCCAATTTTTTAACATATAACTAAATCGCAAAACCTCAATACCATAATTTTGCAACAAAGATATTAGGGAATAAAGGACAGGACTTGTTAACAGCTTAGGTATTTCCTTTCAACTTCAGAATCTTATTATAAACCCTAATTTTTTATACCAATTCTGGAGCACAACCAACAATAGACATAGCAATCGATGTTAGAACCAACATTAATCGAGAAAATCGCTACTGAGATGAGAGATTGAGTCGCTACTGTAGTGATTCTCTGCTGCGAGAATGTTTCTGGTGACAACAAAGAGAAAATGACTTAAGTGAGGGAAATGACCGACTAGTTTTAATCTACCTAGCTCCCTTCTTTATTTTTACCTAACTTAATTAAGGAAATAACAAAAACCTTAATGAAGTGTATTTTTAAGATTAACCTAACAAAATGTCCATGTATATTGCCACATGGAAATTTTAAAAGTAATAAAAAGCGTGTATCATATGCACTAGTAAGAATGTAATGATGGAGTTTTGTTATGAAGGGAGATATAGTTTAGGGTATTTTCGAGGATAGTCGATAGTTTAGGTAGGAAATTGACCGAGTTTATATAGTTTGGGTGGGTTTGAGGGTATTAACTCTTTATTAAAAAATCGACTAGGGTTTTTAAATAAATAAGGGGATATAATTAACGGGGATTTCGGGGTTACTGGATAGTTTAAGTAGGTAACTAATAAAAACATGATCGATTAGATTTTTTTTAGGATAGTCACTCTTTTCTAAATAAAAATAAACAGAATTAAAATTGTAGGTTTTGTTTCATAAATACACAACAATTAGAAAGTATATACTAATTTACTAGTGCCTACTCGAATTTAAAAAAAAGTGTGTCTAGTCTAACAATCCTATTTAGTAATTATTTTTTTAATGAGAGTGATTCAAAGTCGTTGAAAACATCTGGACAACGCTATCTACAAAATTTAAGAGAAATTGGAGGTAATCTGGACTGGTTCGGAATAGAAATTCATATTTGAAACCGACTTAGAAAATACACGATAATGTATATCACATGCATATGTTTTGTATATAACTCCCTCCATCTCAATTTATGTGGCACTGTTTGGACTTTGGCTAGACAAAAAATTTGAGAAAAAAGTGAAGACTTTTAGGATTTGTGGTCTAAAAAAAGCTTTAACATTTATGTGATTGTGAGTTCTCACATTAAGAGTAAAAATATTATTTTTAAAAATATAAAATTATATTCTTTTGTCTGAAATAAAAATTAGGACATAGAAAGTACTATATATCACACACTGATTTTGATGGATATCACATATATACATAATATATAGAAGATATATACATTGATATACAATCGAGATACATAAAGAGAATATCTACAAATGTACACCGCACGTCCCCTCATCATCTTCGATACACCGACTCAAAATTTCAACTAATAAATCTTCAAATTAAATCCAAAATGAGCTCAAAATTAGTATAAGCTTCACATAAGTATTATTAATAAGATTATTGAACATCCAATTCAAATTACAAACACTTTTTTTATTTTAATTTTCAGATTTGAGAATTTCAAGCTCAGCAATAGTGGGTTTCAAGGTCTTCTTTTATTTCGTGGTTTTCAGTGATTTAAAACATGTTGTGTTAATGGCAGTGTTGATGTTGTGGTATAAATATATGGTGGAGGAAGTGAGTAACAAGGTGAGTTTTTTCACTTGCCTACTATGGGAAAAGAAATGCTTAAATTCGGAAATAAACTTTTTGTGGTTGGGCCAAATTTAATAAGTATTAATAATTTTATTTGGATTAAACGGGGGCTTTTGCATCCGTACCCACTTTTTATGCCACGTTTTAACTTATACCCGCTTTGTAAAAAAAATTGCATCCGTACCCGCTTTTGCGCATAACTTCAGCATGCGGGGCTGAAGTAGCAAAGGCAATCACCTAAAACTTCAGCATTCTAGAAGACGGGCCTGAAGTAGCTTGCGAACTTCAGATATAGAGATGAAGTTGTTGTCTTGTAACTGGGGAACTTCAGCATACGGGGCTGAAGTTCCCCAGTTATAAAGACAAAAACTTCAGCATACTGGGCTAAAGTTCCCCAGTTTACAAAGATAAAACTGAAGTTCTCTAGAGTTGCAGTTTTGTCTTTGTAATTGTCTTTATAACTTGGGAACTTCAGCTTAAAGTTTGTAACTGGGAAACTTCAGCTCTAGAGCTGAAGTTTTGTCTTTTTAACTGGGGAACTTCAGCCCCGTATGCTGAAGTTTTGTCTTTATAACTGGCGAACTTCAGCTTAACTGGTGAACTTCAGCTCAGCGAGGGAAAGGGAGCTGAAGTTATTTAAAAAGTGGGTATAAGTTAAAAGTTTTTTAAAAAGCGGGTATAAGTTAAATGGGGGCGACCAAATAAGGTGCCCCGTGCAATTTTTACGAGTAAACGGGGTGTAATTTTTACAAAATTTATTATAACGTTGTCGACCAACAACTATGAGCAGATAATATCGATGTCATTGTGGTTATGACTTTTGGTGATACTATTGACCAATCTCTTACCCAAAGTATATTTGTGAGTAATTTTCCAGTTCAATTGCTATTTTGTGATTAATATATATATGTTGCTTTTAATATGGATTTCGGCTGATTGTGGCCCTTTAAGTTTTAAAATGTGAATAAAAATAAAGAAATGAGATGCCTTTAGTTATTTAATAAATAGAAGGATCAATTTTTCACGTGGATAAATAAGAAAATTTTCTTTTGATTAATTGTTGATTTGCTACTTCCTATTGAAATGGTTCCTATGTAGCTATGGAGCAATTAACTATTGTCGGAGGCCCATCTTTCTAAGCTTATAGTTTATTGAAGAATTAACTCAAGTAGTCGCGCATCTAATCTCTTAAACTAAAAATAATCAATAAATATATAATATATTGTATAATTCATGTATAATATATGTATAATTGTGTATAAAATTATATATAATCTTTGTATACCAGCCAAAAAAGTAAAGATTAAATATGGTTGGTTATTTGTGTAAGAATCCTAGTTTATTATTAAGGTAAAAGAGAATAAGAAAGAGGATGGACGATTGAAAGTCTCTCAGCGTACGTTAAACGTACACTGCCATGGGGAGGAGAGCGAAAATTGCGATTCGAACGGTGAATTTGGGTGCAAGCATTGCAGGGAAGGGTGAGAGCTAAGGCGGTGGCCATGAGAAAAGGATCATTGAAGTTCCCAGTTCTAATCTTAATGCAACAGTGATTGGAATAAATAGTGATTTTACTGAGGTAAATCCGGCGAAGATTCAGAACTACAACTGAATTGGTGATACGAGAGACAAGAGGAGGGAATTTTGGTGCATCAAGGAAACAAGCTCACAAAAAAACACAAGTGGAGGAACGAGTGGAGAATTGGACAAAGGCTACTAAAACCTTAGCCACAGAGGGAAGGCGATCATGGGCAGATAAGGTTGAATTAGCGGAGAAGCATGCAAGTAAGGAGTCTGAATTAATGACATCCATTTTCGGATAATTTTGATATATCAACATAACAAATGCTGGGTTTAAACTCGAGATTGTTAACCCTACTAGTATGGGGAAACAAAAGATTATGGATATTGAAGATGATGATATTATCACAGAGACTGAGTATTGGAGGAATGTTGTTCTTTTTTATGGACTAGGAGCTCACCCTCCTTTTGCAGTCCTAAATGGATACATACGGATAATTGGGGGAAGTTTAGCATTAATAAAATTGTAATGAGGAAGAATGGAACAATGTTTGTTAGGTTTGAGAATGAAGAGGGAAATAATAAGGTTATTCAAGGAGGAAAATACCACTTTGATAATAAATCATTCGTCGTGAAGGCTTGGTCTTGTCACAATCCAAATTCTCCTATAGGCTGTGATGGCGCCCAACGCTACTGCTAGGCAAGCCAACAATGAACTAACCACATAACTGTTTCTTTTAATATTTTTAAAATAGCTGATCTTTAATTAGTACATAAATAGGAAGTAAAAGTTTAATAAGATGAGAGATAACAAATTTAAGATCAAGTGAGTTAAGTGAACAACCCAAAAATCATCATGTGTCTACTAGCCAAAATTTCCAAGACCTGGCGTCACAAGTGTATGAGAAACTAGTAGAATATACAAAAAAGTACTACACTACTGTCTGAAATGAAATAGATAGAAAATAAAGCAAAAGAAATACTTTGACTGCTGCATAACGGGCTCGGAAGGCAGCTCACCGCTAAATCTTGTGGAAATCAAGGATGCGCGCCAGACTGATATCCAGATGCACCTGCCTCAGATCCTGCACGATTAGTGAAAAAGTGTAGCGTGAGTACATAAACAACATGTACTTAGTAAGTATCCAGTCTAACCTCGGAGAAGTAGTAACGAGGGGTCCACTCCAACACTTACTATGGGCTAACAATAAAATAATAAAATTATAACTAAGCATGGACTATATAAATACAACTGAAAATACAATAACAAGAGTAAATGAAAAATTATTTCACTTATAGTAAGGCCCAATTTATTTCCACCATTTAAACAAATTAATCTCTCAAGCCAATACAACAACATCAATTATAGTTGGGTTCAAGAATTATTACGCACAAATTATGTCGAGGTCGTACGGCCCGATCCAACATACAAATAAATAAATTGTGCACTGCTGAGGGTCGAATAACATGAACCATAGATGCATCTATTCTATTACCGAGGCGTTTGGCCCGCGCCACAAGAAGATAAAATACTGAATAAATAACATATTCACATATTATTAAGAGACTAATATTCAAGGAAACATCAATTCTCACTAACGGTCTAGTAACCCGTTCAAAGCTCAAGTAAATGAAATTCGACCTTTTAAAATTCCTTTATCAAGTTCCGATATGATTTAAGCATTTAAATTAGCAAGTAAGGCGCAAATATCGCAAGTATCACATGATTTTTTTCCTAAACTATCCGGACATAAGCATAATTAGTAGTTACATACGGACTCTCGTCACCTCGTGCACATGTAGTCCCCACAAATAGGAGCACATATTAAATCAATTTACCTATGCGGTAAGTTCCCTCTTACAAGGTTAGAAAAGAGACTTATCTCTCTTCAAAGCCTACTTTCCCGTCCAAGATTGTGCTTAAACACTCAATTCGGTGCCAAACGACTTGAAACTAGTCAAATATTATATAAAATAATCAATACATGTTCAAAAGTTCATATCCTAATTATTAAAGTGATGCCTCAACCCCAATTGAAGAATTCCTAAAATTCACCCCCTCCCTGGGCCCACGTGCCCGAATTCCGAAAATTTTCAAAGAAAATTGTTACCCACAACCCCATGAACTCAAATATATGAATTGTAATAAATTACATAACAATTTTCGTGGTTGAATCCCATTTTTATCAAAAACCTAAGTTTTCCTCTAAACCCGTGATTTTCACTAATTTACATATTAAATCTACCCATAAACTATGTATTTAATTCACATTTTATAGAAATTACTTACCTCAAATTGTTAAGTGAAATCCCTCCTCTAATAGATCCAAGAATCGCCCAACCAATGAAATAAATGAGCTCAAAATGCCTAAGACCATATTAAATGAGGGTCTGCCTCCAACTATATCCTCTTCTGCGGACCTAGGGCCGCACTTGCGGAAAAACCATCGCAGGTGCAATACTAGCCCAGCTTGGCTGGCGCCGCTTCTGCGGAGGGTGGGGCGCATATGCGGTTCTTGGGATGCCCTTCTGGTCCGCTTCTGCGAGTCCTTTCTCGCTTCTGGGAGCTCGCACATGCGGCTGGCCCTCCACAGGTGTGATTGCACCAGAAGCTGAAAGCTTCAGCTGATGCTCCCGAGTCCAAACTTGGTCTGAGCCTCGTTCGATTAACACTCGGGCCCCCGAGGCCCCGCCCTATCATACCAACAAGTTTGAAATCATAAAACGGATTATCTCGAACTCTCGGAACGCACAAAACAACATTTAAACTAAGAATCGCACCCCAAACTAATTGAATCAAAAATATGAACTTCAAGTCATTCTAACTTACTCCTAACACGACGAAACATACTTAAACTACTCGGAACGACATCAAATTTTGCGTGCAAGTCATAAACGAAATTACACAACTATTACCAAACTCAGAATCCCAATTGGACCTCGATAATACCAAATCCTACTTCAAACTAAATTTAAAGTACTTAAAAGCTTTCAAAGAGCCAACTTTCACTATTAGGTGCCGAAACACTCCCAGGTCATCCAAAACTCGATCCGAACATATGCCCAAGTATGAAATCACCATACGAACCTATTGGATTCATCAAATCCCAATTCCAAGGTCGTTTACTAAAAACATTGAGCGAAGTCAAACTTAGCCTTTTAAAGCGAGACAATGGAACCAAGTGTTCCAATTTCAACCTGAACTCTTCCAAATTAGGAACTAACCATCCCTGCAAGTCATAAAATAGTAAAAGCACATACGGGGATAGGGTAATGGGGTTCTAAAAAGCAAAACGAATGGTCGGGTCGTTACATTCTCCACCTCATAAATAAATGTTCATCCTCGAACGAGTCTAGAATCATACCTGGAGTGCTGAATAAGTGTGGATATCTGCTGCGCAAGTCATCCTCATACTCCCAAGTCGCCTCCTCGACTGGTTGTCCCCTCGACTGAACATTTACCGCAGAAATCCTCTTGGACCTCAACTAGAAAACTTGCCTATCAACAATGGCAATTATCTCCTCCTCATATCCCAGACTCTCATCTAATCGAATCGCGTTGAAGTCTAACATATGTGACATGTCGGCATGATACCTCGGAAGCATAGACACGTGGAAAACTGGATGAACTCCTTATAGACGGGGAGACAAAGCAAGCTCATAAGCAACCCCCCAACTCATCTCAACACCTCAAATGGGCCTATAGATCTTGGGCTCAACTTGCCCTTATTCCTGAACCTCATGATCCCCTTCATCGACGAGACTTTCAAGAGTACCTTCTCTCCAACAATAAATGATAAATCACGCGCCTTCTGATCCGCGTAACTCGTTTGTATGGATTGTGCTGTGCGAAGTTGCTCCTAAATTAACTTTACCTTTTCCAAGGCATCCCTCACCAAATCAGTACTATATAACTTAGCCTTGCCGGGCTCAAACCATCCAATGGGGAAACTACATCGCGGACTATATAAGCCTCAAATGGAGCAATCTCGATACTGGACTGATAATTTTTGTTGTAAGCAAACTCGACCAAAGGCAACAATCGATCCCACTTCCCTCCAAAGTCAATCACAAATGCTCTGATCATGTCCTCCAAGATCTGAACTGTCGGCTCCGACTGCCCATTGGTCTGTGGATGAAAGGTTGTGTTGAGCTCTACACAGGTCCCCAACTCACTTTGTACTGCCCTCCATAAATGCAAAGTGAACTGAGGGCATCTATATGATATGATGGAAACGGGCACACCATACAACCGAACTATCTCCTGAATATAAATCAGGGCCAAACTCTCTGAAGTATGCGTAGTCACCACCGGAATAAAGTGTGCCGACTTGGTCAACCTGTCGACAATGACCCAAACTGCATCAAACTTCCGCAAGGTCCGCGTCAACCCAACTATGAAGTCCATAGTAATGCGCCCCTATTTCCACTCACGTATAGTCATCTGCTAGAGTAGGCCACCTAGCTTCTGATGCTCATACTTAACCTTCTTGCAATTTAGACACCTCGCAACATACTTAACTATGTTTTTCTTCATACGCCGCCATCAATAATGCTGCCTCAGGTCGTGATACATCTTCGTAGCACCTGGATGAACGAAATACCAAGAACTGTGTGCCTCCTCTAGAATCTGCTCCCTCAAGCCATCGACATTAGGAACACATAGGCGACCCAGGAGTCACAGAACACCATCCTCGCCGATAGTAACCTCCTTGGAACCACCTTGTAACACTGTCTCTCTAAGAACCAATAAATGTAGGTCATCATACTATCGATCCTTTATTTTCTCTCATAGTGAATACTAAGCAACGACACATACAAGAACTCGGTTGGACTCTGAAACGTCCAACCTCACAATTCTGTTATCCAAGGACTGAATGTACAAAGCTAATGGCCTCTCCTCTACTGAAATGAATACCAAGCTACCCATACTCTCCACCTTTCTACTCAAGGCATCTGCAACTACATTTGCCTTGCTCGGATGATAAATAATAGTATATCATAGTCCTTTAGTAACTCAATCCACCTGCGCTGTATCAAATTGAGATCTCTTTGCTTGAACGAATGTTGCAAGTTGCAATGATCAGTGTAAACCTCACAAGACACCCCATAAAAATAATGCCTCTAGATCTTAAGAGCATGAACGATAACGGTCAACTCCAAATCGTGTACATGATAATTCTTACCATGGGGATTCACCTGACGTGAAGCATATGCTATAAATCTCTCATACTGCATCAATACACAACCCAAACCAACATGTGAAGCATCACAATACATAATATACATCCCCGAACCGGAAGGCAACACTAGAACTGGTGTTGTAGTCAAAATTGTCTTGAGCTTCTGGAAGCTCGCCTCACAATCATCGGACCAACAGAATGGAGCACCCTTCTGGGTCAATCTAGTCAAAGGTGCTGCAATAGATGAGAAGCCCTCCACAAACCAGCAATAATAACCTGCTAAACCCAAGAAGCTCCTGATCTCAGCCGCCGTAGTAGGACGAGGCCAACTATGAACCGCCTCAATCTTCTTGGGATCCACCTTAATACCCTCGTCTGATACAACACACCCCAAGAATGCTACAGAATCTAGCCAAAACTCATACTTGGAGAACTTAGCCTATAACTCATGTTCCCGCAAGGTCTGAATCACCACTCTCAAATGTTGTTCGTGCTCCTCCATGCTGCGCGAATAGATCATAATGTCATCAATGAAGACAATGATGAAAGAATAAATATAAGGCCTGAACACCCTGTTCATCAAATCAATAAACGCCATTGGGGCGTTAGTCAGACCGTAGGACATCACTAGAGACTCATAATGTCCATATCTAGTCCGGAAGGCAGTCTTAGGAACAACTGAATCCCAAATCTTCAACTAATAGTACGCCGATCTCAAGTCGATCTTAGAGAACACCCTGGCCCCCTGCAACTGGTCAAATAAACCATCAATCCGCGGTAACAGGAACTTGTTGTTAATGGTAACTTTGTTCAACTGGTGGTAGTCAATGCACATCCGCATAGTCCCATCTTTCTTCTTCACAAGTAACATGGGTGCACCCCAAGGTGATACGATCGCCCTGACGAACCCCTTTTCTAGCAACTCCTCAAGCCGTTCCTTAAAATCATTCAACTATTTAGGAGCCATACGCTACGGTGGGATAGATATAGGCTAGGTACTTGGAGCCAAATCACGGCAGAAATCGATATCACGATCTGGTGGCATGCCTAGAAAATCAGAAGGAAACACATCGAAGAACTCATGTACTACGGGTACTGAATCAATCGCCAGAGACTCTACGATAGTATACCGAACATAGGCTAGATAAGACAAATAATACTTCTCGACCATCTGTCGAGCCTTCATAAAAGAGATGATCCGACTAGGTGTGATGACAAACGACCCCTTTCACTCCAACCAAGGCAACTCTGGAATTGCCAAGGTAACAATCTTGGCATGGAAATCAAGGATGACGTGATATGGAGATAACCAGTCCATGCCCAGGATAACCTCAAAGTCAGTCATATCGAGCAGTAGAAGATCTGCGCCAGTTTCATAACCACATAATGTAACAATACAGGACCGATAGATCCGATTCACAACAACATAATCTCCCACAGGAGTGGACACATAAACATGAGTACCCAAGGACTCACGAGGAACATCCAGGAAATGAGCAAACAAAGATGACACATATAAATAGGTAGACCCTGGATCAAATAATATTGAAGCATCCCTATCGCAGACAAAAATAACACATGTGATCACGGCATCTGAGGCCACTACATCTAATCTGGCTGAGAACTCATAGAATCTAGCTAGAGCGCCACCTGCCTGGCCTCCACCTGTCTGGCCTCCACCTCTAGGACGACCTTTACCCACTTGTCCTCCGCCTTTGGGCGGCCGCACGACTGGTGTGGCTACTAGTGCTGTAATCATAGGCTGAGAACCCTGTTGAACTTCCTTGCCCCGAAGCTTGGGGCAGAACCTCCACACGCGGTTGAAATCTGCGCACTCAAAACAACCTCTCGGTACGAAGGGCTGCTGACCTGAAGCCTGACCCTGATGGCCTGAATACCCACTGGAGGAACCCTGAATAGCTAGTGGGCGGTAGGAACTCTCTGACATGGCATTGAAATAAGGTTGAACTGGAGCACCCTGAGGAGGCAACGATGCTGGATTTTTGGGCCTACTGGGCTGACCCCTCATGAACTGACCTCTGCCCCCAATCGGGGCACCTCTAAACTCTCCAGAGTAACGGAACCGCTTGTCCCGCGGCATCTTCTCTCGACCCCACTGACGATAACCCTAAATCCTCCTAGCTATCTCTACAACTACCTGGTAAAAATTCCCCATATTAACCTTTGGGGCCATGGTGGCCTGAATATCGGAGTGTAACCCGCAACAAACCTCCATACTCTCTCCACTTCAGTAAGAAGTATCATAAGTGAATGGCGAGACAACTCAGAAAATCTTGCCTCAAAATTGACATCTAACATTGCTGGAGCTGCCCAAACTAAAACCGCAACTCTTCCCTATGGGAGGGTGGAATATACCTATCCAAGAAAAGGTGTGTAAACTGATCCCAATTAAAGGGAGGAGAACCTGTTGTTATGCCAAGAAAACGATACGGTCACCATGTACGAGCCCTGCCCTCCAGCTGGAAAGTGGTAAAATCCACATGTGGGACTCTAATATGCTCATGTTGTGCAGTCTATCCCTACATCAATCAATAAAGTCCTGGGGATCCTTATGTCTCCCACCCTCGAAGACAGAAGGGTGTAGCCTAGTCCATCTGTCCAATAGTTTCTGTTGTTCGGCGATCGCATTTAGTCTGGGCTCAGGTACGACTGCTGCCACTGGCTGGGCTCCGCCTACGTGTAGTGTGCCCAGGGTCTGATATACAACAAATGCATGCCCAGAAGCTTGAGAAATAGGGGTATGTGCTCCCTCTCCCTCCTGAGATGTGGTCGGGTATGCTGGAAATAAACAAGTGTAGGTCATAGTATCCATGAACCGTAGCATACGGCCCATAACTTCCTGAAAGCCCGGTGCTGACATAAAATCTATCGGGGATGGCTCTGCCATAGGAACCTTGACCTACTCCTTAGTAATGGGATCCTTTACTGGATTTGCTGGTGGTATAGCTGGGGACATTCTGGGACGTCCTCATCCCCTACCTCGGGCTTGTGCCCTCCCCCGGCCTCTACCTCGGCCTCAAGCAACAGGGGAAGCAGCTCCTCCCGGGTCTATAACATCAACCGTGCACGTTCTCACCATATGTGAGAGAATGAGAGAAAGACACTAATTGTAACATCAACTGCACGACAGGAGATAAAGAAAGAGTAGTTTCCTAACACCCTATAGCCTCTCGAAGATAAGTGCGGACGTCTCCGCAACGATTTACAAGACTATATTAGGCATGCTCATAACTTGTGAGACCTACATGAACCTAGTGCTCTGATACCATGTTGTCATGACCCAAATTCTCCTATAGGCCGTGATGGCGCCTAACGCTACCGCTAGGCAAGCCAATAGTGAACTAACTACATGATTGTTTCTTTAATGTTTCTAAAATAGCTTATTTTTAATTAGTACATAAATAGGAAGTAAAAATTTAATAAGATGAGAGATAAAAAATTTTATGATCAAGTGAGATAAGTAAACAACCCAAAATCATCATGTGTCTACTAGGCAAAATTTCCAAGACCTGGTGTCACAAGTGTATGAGCTACTAGTAGAATACACAAAAGAGTACTACACTACTGTCTGAATGAAATAGACAGAAAATAAAGTAAAAGAAAGATTTCGGTTGCTGCATAACGGGCTTGGAAGGCATCTCACCGCTAAGTCTTGTGGTAATCAAGGATGCGCGCCAGACTTATATCCAGATGCACCTGCCTCAGATCCTACATGATTAGTGCAGAAGTGTAGCGTGAGTACATAAACAACATCTACTCAGTAAGTATCCAGTCTAACCTCAAAGATGTAGTGACGAGGGGTCGACTCCGACATTTATTATGGGCTAACAATAAAATAATAAAATTATAACGAAGCATGGACTATATAAATACAACAGTAGACGCAATAACAAGAATAAATGAACAATTATTTTGCTAATAGTAAGGCCAAACTAATTTCCACCATTTAGCAAATTAATCTCTCAAGCCAATGCAACAACATCAATTATAGTTGGGTTCAAGAATTATTACGCAAAAATTATGCCGAGGTCGTACGATACGATCCAACATACAAATAAATAAGTGCACTATTGAGGGTCGAACGACACGAAGCATAGATGCATCTATTCTATTACGAGGCGTTCGGCTCGCTTCACAAGAAGAGAAAATACTGAATAAATAACTGATTCAAAGATTATTAAGAGACTAATATTCAAGGAAACATCGATTCTCATTAATGGTCAAGTAACCTATCCAAAACTCAAGTAAATGAAATTCGACCTTTTAAAATTCCTTTACAAGTTCCGATATGATTTAAGCATTTAAATTAGCAAGTAAGGTGAAAATATCGCAAGTATCACATGATTTGGGTCCTAAACTATCCGAACATAAGCATAATTAGTAGCTACGTAGGGACTCTCGTCACCTCGTGCACATGTAGTCCCCACAAATAGGAGCACATATTAAATCAATTCACCTATGGGTAGGGGTGTTCATGGTTCAGTTTGGGTCGGTTGTTACCTTAATAAAAAAACCAAACCAATTAAGTCGGTTATTCAAATTGTTGAACCAAACCAAACCAAATTAATATAAATTTATAGGTTTCATTTTTTGTCGGTTTTTATCATTTTTTTAAGAATATATGTCGCCTTTAGGATTCCTTTTGGAAAGGGGTTTGCTTTCGGTTGAATGACTAATAACTAGAAATTCAATAATGAAATGACTGAATAAAGAAACAAGGTTTTCAACTTCTTACAAAAAGTACATAATAAATTTTCGGTTTCTTTAAAACTCTAGCCATATAGACAAATTAGAAAGAAGTTGAAGATGGAGAATGTCCAATTTCTGCATGTTCAACAACTAATATACAAATAAAACACATCTATGACTACCACATAAAATAGAGAAGTTATATGACCTTTCTGGCCAGATAGAAAAATTAGACAAGCATGTCCAATTTCTGTATCACTCAACTACTCAGACATGTGCACTTAAAACTTCATTACATAAATAAATATACATCTACAATCCCTCATGAAAAAAGAAGTGCAACCTTGCAGTTGAAGATGGAGCTAATCACCAAAGACACACATTAATGCTATTTTATCACCCAACTTTAGAAAGTTAACGGAAGATCGCAAAGTCACAAAAGTTATATTACAATAATAAAGTTATAATAAGATACTGTAAAATAGTTTTTCATATTGTAAAGTAAAGCATCCACATACAAAAATACATCCAAATTCCAAGCAACAAGAATATGGTTGAAGCCAGTTCCATCATCCGATCTAATCAATACTCAAAGCATTGTCGCGATATTTTGAAAGATTAGAAAAAATAAAAATATTAAACATTAAGTAATTCAAAAACATAATATATTCATAATGAGTTAAATGTATAAAATTACCTTTTTGAACTAGTTCAAGTTTATGGATTTCTTCTAAAATATCTTCAATGTTGAATTCTTTGGGAGTTGACCTGAGCCATTGTTGAGTGCAAATTAGAGCTTCTACTGTATTTGGCGATAAAGAACTTCAATATGAATCAAGAATCCTCCCACCAGTACTAAAAGCCGATTCAGATGCAACAGTAGAAATAGGAATTGCAAGAACATCTCTTGTAATCCTAGAAACAATTGGATACCTTTTACTTGCATCTTTCCACCAAGACAAGATATTAAAATCTTTGGCCAACTCCAAATCATCAGCCAAATACATATCAAGATCAGTCTTACTTCCTTCATTATCTTGTTCATGTAAATATTTTTTCCTTTTCGATTGCCATATCTCTCCAGTATCACCTCCACTCATCGTACTAACATGACCTCCCAAAATCTCATCGGAATTTCAGCAAAAAAATCTTTATAGCAATTATACAAGCGAGATAGAGTATCTCTGAGAATGCACNTATATATATATATATATATATAAATACATGTCCTACTCCTAATACATATGAGATTAAGGTTATTTACTACTATTTAACTACTAAACTAACACTCCCCCTCAAGTTGGTGCATATAATTCATATGTACCGAGCTTATTACATATATAACTAATACGAGGACCAGTGAGGGACTTGATGAAAATATCAGCAAGCTGATCATTCGACTTCACAAATTTTGTATCAATATCTCCTAAGAGTATCTTTTATCTGATGAAGTGCAAATCAATCTCAATGTGTTTAGTCCCTCATGGAACGCTAGATTTGATGCAATATGAAGGGCAGCTTGATTATCGCACACAAGTTCCATCTGGCTTATGTCACCAAATTTCAACTCCTTGAGCAATTGTTTGATCCAAATTAACTCACATGTTGCCATAGCCATTATTCGATATTCTGCTTCTGCACTAGATCGAGCAACTACATTTTGTTTCTTGCTCTTCCGTGACACCAAATTTCATCCTACGAAAACACAATATCGAGATGTAGAACGTCTGTCAGAAGATGATCCTGCTCAATCAGCATCTGAGTATCCAACGATCTTCTCATGTCCTCGATCCTCAAACAATAACCTTTTGCCTGGAGCCGATTTTATATATCAAAGAATGCGGACAACTGCATCCTAATGACTATCACAGGGAGAATCCATAAACTGACTTACAACACTCACATGAAAGTAAATGTCAGGTCTAGTCACTGTGAGATAATTTAATTTACCAACCAGTCGTCTATATCTTGCAGGATCGCTAAGCGGATCCCCCTGTCCTGGAATAAGTTTAGAATTCTGATCCATCGAACTGTCAATCGATCTACAACCTGTCATTCCTGTATCCTTAAGAATGTCTAAGGCATACTTTTGTTGTGATATCACAATACCTGAGCTAGACTGAGCGACCTCACTACCCAGAAAATACTTTATTTGCCCAGATCCTTAGTCTGAAAGTGTTGATAGAGATGTTGCTTCAATTTAGTAATACCATCATGATCATTGCCGGTAATAACAATATCATCAATATAGACCACCAGATAAATACAGTGACTCGAAGCAGAATGCCGATAAAATACAGAGTGATCAGCTTCTCTCCGAGTCATGCCAAACTCCTGGATAAATGTGCTGAACTTACCAAACCAGGCTCGAGGATACTGCTTTAGACCATAAAGTGACCAACGCAAGTGACATACAAGGCCACGAGACTCCCCCTGAGCAACAAACCCAGGTGTTTGCTCAATATAAACTTCATTCTCAAGGTTACCGTGTAAAAAATCATTCTTAATGTCCAGCTGATAGATAGGTCAATGGAGAACATCAATCATGGATAGAAAAAGGCGTATTGATGCTACCTTAGCCACGGGAGAGAAGGTATCACTGTAATCGAGCCCAAATATCTGAGTATATCCCTTGGAAACAATATGGGCCTTAAGTCGATCAATCTTGCCATCCGGACCAACCTTGACTGCATACACCCAACGACAACCAACAGTAGATTTACCTGAAGGAAGAGGAACAAGCTCCCAAATACCACTCGTATGTAAAGCAAACATCTCGTCAATCATAGCTTGTCGCCATCCTGGATGAGACAATGCTTCACCTATATACATAGGGATGGAAACTGAGGACAAAGAAGATATAAAAGCATAATAGGGTGATGACAGACGATGATAACTTAAACCGACATAATGGGGATTAGGATTAAGTGTGGTCCGTATATCTTTCCGAAGTGCAATCGGTGTACTAGGAATAGACAAGTCTGCAGTAGGAGCAGGGTCAGGTGTAGGACGTGAATCAGCTGAGCCTGATGCTGGGTGAGGACAATGATGATAAGTCAAGAGTGGTGTTCCTGTGGCTGGGGATCTATGAGGAACCACACTAGACTCCCTAACATTTGGAATGGGTAAGACTTCTGTGGTGGAAGGTGAAGGAGTGGCTGTAGTAAACTCCTTAAAGGTCGGTATAGGTAATACCTCAGATATATCAAGGTGGTCAGAAGAGGTAAAGAAAGGTTTAGACTCAAAAAATGTGACTTCTAATGACATAAGGTACTTACGAAGATCATGTGACTAACAACGATATCCCTTCTAAACACAAGAATAACCAAGGAAGACACACTTTAGAGCACGAGGAGCTAACTTATCTTTTCCAGGGGCTAAGTTATGAACGAAACAAGTGCTCCCAAAAACACGAGGGGGAAGAGAGTATAAGGGTGACTGGGGAAACCATACTGAATACAGGATCTTATTCTGGATGGGAGATGAAGGCATCCGATTAACCAAATAACAAGCTGTGAGACTGTGATAATAGGCTGAATTTCACATAGTTTAGCGTATATTTATACTCTAACTTAATGATGCTTCACAGTCTTAAGTGTGTTAAATGATGATAAATTGGCTCTAATGGTGATTTTTGTGTTTCACAGGAGTACAACAAGCTATTGAGATGACGGTGATCCGAGCGAATTTGAAGAATAACATGCCATGGGGTAATTTCGGGGTGATTTGAAGGCTGGAGATTTTCCGGCGGCAGTGAAGAACCCCATTAGCACGGGTTGTAGCGCGACCTTAGCACGCTTGTGCTAGTCCAGCTTTCCGTAGGCAGTGTATAACCCAACTAGCGTAGGCATTAGCGCGTGACTAGCGCGCCCGCGCTAGTCCAGACACGGAAAATAGAAGCTGGAGGGTGTTTTTGGAAGTTCAAGGCCAATCCACTTAACCTATACAAGGTTCAATTCACCCAAAGGAGTAGATAATCAAGGTTTAGAGTTTAGAACAAGAAAATCTAGGGCAAGAGGCAATGAGGCAATTGGGTATCAATCTGTATCTCCTTCTTTTGTGCTTTTACCTTTGCTTATGAATTGTTTTGTAGTTTTTATCATTATTATGAGTAGCTAACTTTTCTAATCTATGGTTTTGGTGGAACCCGTTGGGGGATGAATTTATTGTGATATTAATATAGTTTTGGTTGGTTGTTAATCTCTATTTGTTAAACTACGTTCTTGTTATAGTTGATTGAAGGACTCTCAATTAGTTGTGCCTATTTATTATGTATCTACTTGAGAGAGAGTGCATATTTAGGTAGTTGTTTGAACAACACCACTCCCGGAGTATAGGCGAGAGTCATAACCGAGGGTTTAGAGGTTGGATTAGAGATAACGATACCTCGAGTGCAATCTAAAGTGAACTATAATGCACTCTAGCTAGCGTAACTTGAGAGAGTGCGTCTAGTAAACTATCATAATTACTTGAGAGGGATTTATTGTACCTGGAGTGTTCATGATTGATAGAGACAACTAAATCAAAACTATAGGAATTATACAAGAAGGAAGTTCACCAACGGGGGAAACCATAACCTTAGAACTTTAATCCAATTGTTTATATCTTATTGTTAGTTAATCTTAAGTTTATTATTTATGTTCAGTTGCAGTAGTAGTAGTAGTAGTAGTAGTAGTAGTAGTAGTAGTAGTAGTAGTAGTAGAAACAACACAAAGTGATATACACAACATTTGAGAAAGCTGACTATTGAGAATCTAGTAATCTAAAGACGACATTTGATACTTTAGTTCCCTGTGGGATTCGACTCTGGGAAAAATACCTGGATTATATTTGCAACGCTCGCTTAGTCTTTTAATAGACACAGTTGAGCGTGATTAAATTTTGGCGCCGTTGCCGGGGAGTTAATAGTATTATCAAGTGTAGTTGAAGGAAAATTCTTAAGTATAGTCGATTTTCTTTTATTTCATACATATATTGAATTTCTAACGTTTGCTAAACCGGTGGTACAGGTGCATGCATAGAAACTCTTTGAGAACTGGTGACGTATTTGAAGCATTGCCAGACCATCTCAGGTACGCATTTCTAGGCCCTAATTCTATGCTACCTATTATTATCTCATCCAGTTTGTTAGATGTGTAGGAAAATCAGCTATTACAGGTACTCTCAGAGTGCAAGATTGCCATTGGATGGACCACGACAGATATCAAAGGGATCAGCCCGGCATATTGCATGCACAAGATTCTCCTGGAAGAGGGACACAGACTTCAAGGGAACATAAAAGGCGCTTGAACCCAAACGTGAAGGAAGTGGTGAAGAAAGAAATCATCAGTAAAAGTCCATTTTTTCTATTTTTGTAAAAAAAATAAATTATTCCATTAAACTAACACAATTAAAATAGCATAGAAAGTCACCCAGACAATCTCCTCACCCCACACTTAAAATTGTGCATTGTCCCCAATGCGCACTCATACATACAAGAGGGTAAAAAAAACTCCCTGGTAGGCCAAAGGCCGAAGCACTAGCATCCCATGGGGTACTCAGACTTCTCTCAAGACTGGTCCTTCATGCGGGTACCTCACACTTAGTTCCAACCATCTGGTTTGATGTTGCATCCTTCCAGTGGCTTTGCGTTCCATGCTCCTAAAAATCAAAAAAATTGACACTACAAAAATAATACAATTAAAAAAAAAAGAGTAAAAGAAAGCAGTAAAGCTGAGTTAGCCTAGTGCAATGTGTTTCCAAAAAGGGTGGCATGACGGTTGTAAAGAATGACAAGAATGAGTTGATATCTACAAGAACCGTCACGGGCTGGAGAATATGCATGGATTACAGAAAGCTGAATCTTGCCACCCGAAAAGACCAATTCCTACTTCCCTTCATTGATTAGATGCTCAACAGGCTTGCAGGGAGGTCTCACTTTTGTTTCCTGGATGGGTACTCGGGGTACAACCAGATTTCAATCGCCCCAGAAGACAGGGATAAGATCTCTTTCACATGCCCCTATGGGGTATTTGCCTTTAGAAGGATGCTATTTGGCCTATGCAATGCACCCGCCACATTTCAAAGGTGCATAATGGCCATATTCACAGACATGGTCAAAGACATCATGGAGGTATTCATGGATGATTTCTCAATTGTGGGAAATTCATTCGATGGGTGCCTAGCAAACCTGACCCGTGTCTTAAAAAGGTGCATTGAGACGAATCTTGTGCTTAACTGGGAGAAGTTCCATTTCATGGTACAAGAAGGGATCGTCTTGGGGCACTTGGTGTCAAGTAAAGGAATTGAGGTGGACCGAGCTAAAGTCGATGTGATCAAAAAACTTCCACCTCCTACATCAGTCAAAGCTATACGTAGCTTCCTTGGGCATGCCGGGTTCTACCGGGAATTCATCAAAGACTTCTCCAAGATCGCCAACCCCCTCTGTAATTTGCTTGAAAAAGATAACCCCTTTGTATTTTCTAATGATTGCAGGCTGGCGTTTGAGGAGTTGAAAAAGCGGTTAGTCACGACACTAATTATCGTTGTACCCGACTGGGAGAAACTGTTTGAAATCATGTGCGATGCTAGTGACTACGCAGTGGATCCGTGTTGGGTCAGCGCAAAGATAAAATAATGCACCCAGTTTACTATGCAAGTAAGACTTTGAGTGGAGCTCAGCTGAACTACATGGTGACCGAAAAGGAGATGTTGGCAGTAGTGTTCGCGTTTGACAAGTTCAGGTCTTACTTGATCGGGTCGAAGATGATTGTGTACACTGATCACCCATCCATCAGATACTTGGTTGAGAAAAAAAAGTCTAAGTCGCGCCTAATTCGTTAGGTGCTACTTCTTCAAGAATTTGACTTGGAGATTCGTGACCGCAAGGGCACGGAGAACCAAGTCGCTGACCACATGTCACGTCTTGAAGGTGCTGAGAATGCAATTGAATCGGAGGATATTCTGGAAACCTTTCCAGAATGAGCAGCTACTAGCCACGAGCGTAGAGGATGTGCCATGGTATGCAGGCATTGCAAACTACCTGGCAAGCGGTATTGAACCTTACAAACTCTCTTCTGTCCAAAATAAAAGGTTTTATTGTGATTGCCGCAATTATTATTGGGATGAACCTCATTTGTTTAAAATTTGCATTGATAACATGATCTGGAGGTGTGTCCCCGAGATAGAACAATTTTCTATTTTGCAGGCTTGTCACGCATCACCATATGGAGGACATTTTGGAGAAGCTCGGACAGCAGCTAAGGTTCTAGAGGCCGGGTTCTACTGGCCTACTGTGTTCAAAGATGCTCACCAATGGGTGAAGGGCTGTAATGAATGTCAAATTACGGGGAACATATCCCGTCGTCATAAGATGCACATGAATCCAATACAAGAAGTGGAGGTGTTTGATGTATGGAGGATTGACTTCATGGGTCCCTTTGTTAGCTCTTACGACAATAAGTACATACTTGTTGTTGTAGACTACATGTCCAAATGGGTAGAAGCTGCAGCGTTCCCCACCAATTATGCAAGAGTGGTGGTGGGGTTCTTGAAGAAAAACATATTCACCCGTTTTGGGATACCAAGGGATATTATTAGTGACAGAGGCACTCACTTTTGCAATCGTGTCTTCGAGAAGCTACTAGCCAAGTATGATGTGCGCCACAAGGTGGCAACCCTTTCTCACCCTTAGACGAGCAGGCAGATTGAGGTATCAAACCGTGAAATCAAGAGTGTGCCGACCAAAACAGTAAACGCCACAAGAGCTGATTGGGCGAAAAAGCTTGATGACGCACTCTGGGCCTATAGGACTGCATTTAAAACACCAATTGGTATGTCTCTGTACAAGTTGGTATCTGGTAAGGCCTCACCTGCCTGTGGAGCTAGAACATCGAGCGTGGTAGGCATTAAAGCAGTTGAACATGGTTCTCGATATTGTGGGAGAAAATCGAGTCACAGAGCTGCATGAGTTGGAAGAGTTCAGATATCAATCATTTGAGAGCACAAGTCTATATAAATAGAGAATGAAGAGGTTACACGACAAAAACATTGTGGACCGAAATTTCAAACCCAGAGACAAAGTATTGCTCTATAATTCAAGATTGAGATTGTTTCCGGGTAAGCTCAAGTCCCGATGGTCTGGACCATTCAAAGTGGTCGAAGTGTTTCCCTATGGTGCTGTGGAGATTTCTACTGAAGATGGGTCCAACGCCTTCAAGGTTAATGGACAAAGATTAAAACTGTATGTGGGGATGAATGAGACCAATGAGTTGTCTGTGGTTCATCTTTTTGAACCTCAGAGGTTGAGCGAGCCTTAAATGCGCTCATTCTGCGTCGTGCCGCGATGGTAAATCAAGCGCTTCATGGGAGGCAACCCATTGATTGTTGTACTCGTCGTGCCACGAGGTTAAAATAAGCGCTGGTTGGATGGCAACCCAATACATATAGTGTTTATAGTATAAAGTACTAATATATGCAGGTGTGCGAGAAAAGGGGTGAACGCAGGACCCCAAGAAACAAAAAAACAAAAGAATGATTTTTGCTGACGCCTGGACTAGCGCGCCCGCGCTAAGCTAGCTCTAAGGTCGCGCTAGTCAGGTTTCTCACTGCCTCTACAACTTCGCCACTAGCGCGGCCATGCTAATCTCTCGCTAGAGGTCGTGCTAATGGGGTTTTACACTGTCCCACGACCCTTGGACTAGCGCGCCCGCGCTAAAGCCGCGCTAGTCCGTCTCGACATAGGTAAGTTGTTTCAGTTAATTTGTTTTTATTTTTGTAATTTTCCCAACCACCTAAATTAACTTTTTACCCCACCCCAACCGACCAAACCCCTTCCACTACCCCCACTCTCCCTCTCCCATTCGAACACAACCTCCATAAATCCTTCCCCTTCTTCTTCTTTTCCCCTTCCTCTTCTCCCCACACAAACTCAAGCACATCTTGCAGGTTTTTTCTTTATTTTACCTCCTACAACTCAAGCAATCTCAAGCACAAGTCTCCCTCCATCCCCATTACTCCATCTCACTCCTCCAACTTTACAGGTATGTATTTCTCACACTAATTTTCTTTTTATTTTTTGTAACTTTGTTTTTATTTTCCCTTGTGTGCAAAAAATTGTAGCTTTTTATTATTTGGTAGTAGTTGATTTGTACTGAAAAGTGATGACATGATAAGCATGGGGTGTTGTGATTATGTTTGGGTTATTGTGGTGGTGCTTCATATCATATATTGAGTGCTTGGGGTTTAAATTGGTCAATTCCCACCACATGTTTGTAAAAATGGCCCATTGGAGGGAGTTAATGTGACCAATTTTGTGGTGAAGTCTGAGTAACCACAGTTGGGTCACCCTCTTGTACTGAGCTAACACTGTGCTAATTGTAGGTACCATGTCTACACGCAAGCGTCCAACCATTGGATCCTCGTCCAGCCTACCGGCAAGAGCCTCCACCAGAGGAAGGCCCCGCAAATTAATTGACTCTAGGCCTTTCAATAGCCAAAATTTTGTCTCCGCAAAGGCCCAGGACCGATTCGCTGAAAAAGAATATAAATCAGCGGTCCCTGAGCAAGCCATGGATATCAACTCACTCAGGATAAATTGTCCTAATATGCCTGAAGAGCTAATACGGCGACGCCTGGATGTGTTCTTGGAAGAGCCTGATGAGGCAAAAGCCATACTTGTCCGGGAGTTTTATGCCAATGCTCCAGGACATAAGAACTATGTGGTAACAGTGTGGGAAAGACCAGGTAATGCCTCCATAGAGAATATCCGGTCAGTGTAAAGGCTACCTCCACCGGCGGAGGGCTATGTGGATGGCAACCAGACATATCATGGAAAAAATACTCCCCGGGATACGTTCACCCCAACCATATGTCAACCAGGAGTCATATTGAAGTGGTATAAATATGGAAACAAATTCCACTCCTCGGCCTTCAAGTTTGAGGCCAAATGCTGGTTGTACTTGATCAACATCCGCCTCCTGTCTTCCAAGAACCTTTCAAAGGTGAACATCCCTCGAGGGTGTTTGATTTGGTGCTTCATGAATAATGCACCATTAGATGTGGACAATGTGATTCATGACAAGATGTTTACACGCATGAAGGTCAAACGGTATAGATTCTTCTACCCTTCGCTCGTCACTCATTTGTGTAGGCAGGCTGGTGTGCCCGGTGACTTTGCTATAGATGGCAGGGTGCCTGTGGTGCCCTTCACAGCTGATAGAGTCAATACGGGCAAGGATGTGGTGGTGGCAGCTGAGGATTTGATAGGGAAGGACTCTGAGGATGATGAGGCGGAGGAGGAGCCACGTCATGGTGAGGATGATACTGAGCACGCAGAGGAGGAGCAGGCTGCGGATGTTGGAGGCCCGTCTGGAGCCAATCGAGGACATCAGTTAGACCACCTAGAGCAAGATGTGACTGGGCTGAGGACCTCGGTGAATGACCTGGGGAATCGTGTTGATGAGATGGCCACCCAGCACAAGAAATCTGAGAAGAGGATCATGGGTTGGCTCCGTGCCCTGGGTCGTGCGTGCAACGTGGACTCAGGCACCGTCTCCGACCAGGATTGAGCTGTCAGGGAAGTTCCCTTTCCTTACTCTATTTTTAATTGGCCATGAGGACATGTCCTCATTTTAAGTGTGGGGTGGGGGATGGATTCCCTGTTTTGTTATATATTGTACAATTATGAATTATTTGCTTTAGTTTGTGTTTAACTTGGTAGAATTGTAATTTTTTTTTATGTTTTTTTTTGTAGTTCGTTTTAGTTGTTTTTTTAGGTATAGTTAATCAAGTCGTCTTGGACCGACGACGGATCCCTTCGACGGGGTTTTGAGGTCCAAGTCGATCGAAAAAAAATAAAAAATCAGAAAATTCGGCGGACTCTTCCTGATGACGGATTTCTTAGGCAGTTTTCTTGAGGGAGGTTAGTTCAAGGAAAACACCAAAAAGATTTTTTTTCTTTTTTAGGTAGTGTAGTAACTCCCCCTTGGTTTTTCTTTTGACCGCAGTTCTTTTTCAAGGGTTTAGCTTGAACCGGATATATCTAGCTTCTTCTTTTATTTTTAGTTGTTAGGAATCCTTTGGGCAAGGTGCTGAATGATAAAATGCTACCCTTAGTGTGTTACACCCAAACACCGTGAATCCAAGAGTGTGACGCTTATGCTCACTTGTTGACTCTTGTAGAATGCCTTAATGGTGCATGTTGTAACTAACTTGAATGCTCAATGGAGTTTTTTGATGAACCAATTTGGATTGAATTATGTGCCTATGTGTGTGAGGTAATGTCTGCATTTGGTACCTATAACTTGCCCCGTGTGTGTAAAAATCGAAATAGAAGTTTGTTTAGTCTTAGAAGGGATATAGGCATTTCTTTGTTAAGCCAGACACAAATATGTATCCACCTGAATGTAATTAATCATAGTCAACCCCTTTGAGCTTATAAGCATGTTTCTTTGATAACCACATTATGCACTATAACCAATTGTTTCGATAGCCTGTCTGTTTGAACCCTGTACCTCCCATGAGTACTTTAATTGTTAGTTGATATGTAAAAGTCAAAGTGTGGGGTGGTGGTTTGATCTGTAAGGAAAATCAAGAAAATAGAATGAAAGGTGAAAAAGTGTGAAAGAAAAAAGAAAGAAATAAAATGCAAAAGTGAAGGCCACTTAGAGAAAAACAAAAGAAAGAAAGAGGACAATAAATACATGTAGTCAAATTAGTGGCATGAAAAAGAAAGTTTCACCTAAAGAATAGTGGGGTAATTATGAAGCAAAGCATGGTGAAAGTTCTAGCCAAGCATGAAAATGGGTTGAATGTTAATGTAATTGTATTAAAAGTGCTTAGGGAGGTTAGTCACTTGACCCAAATGTATCATACATGTCCCTTAGCCTACATTACAACCAAATAAATACCTATTGATCTTAGACTGAATAAACTCAATTAGTAGAGTATTACACTACGGGCAAGCCTATGGCATATGTGTGTGGCATATGAATGTTCTTTTTGAGAGTGAGTGAATTCTTTCGATTTAAAGTTCTTGTTGCTCTTACTATTATCTTTTATGGAACTACTCTCAATTGTGTGAAGTGAGGGAACGCGATTTATGAAAAAGAGGTAAGTCTTGACCTCCTTGTAGAGTATCTCGAGGAAGTAAGAGTATGGCTTGGCATTTGAGAGTCGCCGCTTGAGGCATAGATGTTACACTACTAGGTTTAATGCTTGTAAAATGTTGTGGTGTGAAACCGTAGGGAAGTGTTTGATGCAAAGAAACCTTGTAGGATGTAGTGGATTGCTCGAGGACTAGCAATGGTTTAAGTGTGGGGTGTTGATAATAGGCTGAATTCACATAGTTTAGCGTATATTTATACTCTAACTTTATGATGCTTCACGGTCTTAAGTGTGTTAAATGATGATAAATTGTCTCTAATGGTGATTTTTGTGTTTCACAAGAGTACAATAAGCTATCGAGGACTTATGACGGTGATCCGGGCGAATTTGAAGAATAACAGGCCATAGGGTAATTTCGTGGTGATTTGAAGGCTGGAGATTTTCTGGAGGCAGTGAAGAACCCCATCAGCGCGGGCTGTAGTGCGACCTTAGCGCACCCGCGCTAGTCCAGCTTTTCGGAGGCAATGTATAACCCAACTAGCGCAGGCATTAGCGCGTGACTAGCGCGCCCACGCTAGTCGAGACGCGGAAAATACAAGCTGGTGTTTTTGGAAGTTCAAGGCCAATCCAATTAACCTATAAAAGGTTCAATTCACCCAAAGGAGTAAATAATCAAGGTTTAGAGTTTAGAACAAGAAAAGCTAGGGCAAGAGGCAAGGAGGCAATTGGGCTTCAATCCATATCTCTTTCTTTTGTACTTTTACCTTTGCTTATGAATTCTTTTGTAGTTTTTATCATTATTATGAGTAGCTAACTTTTCTAATCTAAGATTTTGGTGGAACCCGTTGGGGGATGACTTTATTGTGAAATTAATATAGTTTTGGTTGGTTGTTAATCTCTATTTGTTCAACTACATTCTTGTTGTAGTTGATTGAAGGGCCCTCAATTAGTTGTGCCTATTTATTATGTATCTACTTGAGAGAGAGCGCATAGTTAGGTAGTTGTTTGAACAACACCACTCCCGGAGTATTGGCGAGAGTTATAACTGAGGGTTTAGAGGTTGGATTAGAGATAACGATACCTCGGGTGCAATCTAAAGTGAACTGTAATACAATCTAGCTAGCGTAACTTGAGAGAGTGCGTCTAGTAAATTATCATAATTACTTGAGAGAGATATATGGTACCTGGAGTGTTCATGATTAATAGAGACAACTAAATCAAATCTATAGGAATTATACAAGAAGGAAGTTCACCAACGGGGGAAACCATAACCTTAAACCTTTAATCCAATTGTTTCATCTTATTTTTAGTTAATCTTAAGTTTATTATTTTTGTTCAGATGTAGTAGTAGAAACAACACAAAGTGATATACACAACGTTTGAGAAAGTTGACTATTGAGAATCTAGTAATCTAAAGACGACATTTGATACGTTAATTCCCTGTGGGATTCGACTCTGGGCAAAATACCCGGATTATATTTGCAACGCCCGCTTAGTCTTTTAATAGACATAGTTGAGCGTGATCAAACTGCATCTCCCCAAAGACGCAGCGAAACATGAGATTCAATGAGAAGTGTGCGAGCAATCTCCATGATGTGCCTATTCTTTCTCTCTGCAACCCCATTTTGCTGAGGGGTATAAGGACAAGAGGTCTGATGAATAATTCCTTGAGAAGTCATAAATTGCTGAAATTGAGAGGATAAATATTCTAAGGCATTATCACTGCGAAAAGTGTGAATAGAAACACCAAATTGATTTTTGATTTCAGCAAAAAATTATGGAATATAGAAAACAACTCAGAATGATCTTTCATTAAGAAAATACAAGTACATCTTGAATGATCATCAATGAAACTAACAAAATAACGAAATCCTAAGGTTGAACTGACTCTACTAGGACCACATATATCAGAATGAACTAAAGAAAAAACAGACTCTGCATGACTCTCAATACTACGGGGAAAGGAGGTTCGGGTATGTTTTCCGAGCTGACACGACTCACAATCTAATGTAGATAAACTACACAAACTAGGCACCATCTTCTGAAGCTTGGATAAGCTTGGATGTCCTAAACGTCTGTGAATTAGGTCCAGAGAATCTGTAACTAGACATGCCTTGGAGGAATTGAGTGAGTTAAGGTAGTAAAGGCCTTCTGATTCAAGTTTTGTTCCAATCGTCTGTCCCGTATTGTGGTCCTGCATAATAAAAGAATCATCATTAAAATATATACCACAATGGAGGGCACGAGTCAAATGACTAACGGATGCAAGATTAAAAGGACAGCCAGAGACATAAAGAAAGGAATCTAGAGTGACAGAGGGTAGGGGATTCGCTTGTTTAACTCCTTTTACTTTAGCTTGAGACCCATTGGTTAAAGTAACAGTGGGAAGAGACTGTGAATACGCAATATTTGACAAAAGTGATTTATTACCAGAGATATGATCATAAGTGGCTGAGTCCACAACCCATTGTCCAAGAGTACTATAATGGGAAACACAAGCAAAAGAATTATCAGCAACAGAAGTATCAGTCTGAGCAACAGAGGCTACTTGTGGAGATGCTTGCTTACTTGCTCGATACTGAAGGAACTCATTATACTCCCCTTGAGATAAAGAAAATCCATGGTTACCTGTAGTCTCGGTCTGAGAAACATAAACATTTTTAGGTGGACGACCATGTAAAGAATAACACACGTCACGAGTGTGTCCAAGTTTATGACAATAAGAGCACTTGGGTCTAGATCTTCCAAAACGAACTCCTCGTCTATTCTCCATAGTTGGAGATGCCCGATTGTCCACTGACTGGGATGTGATAACAGATGAGTCAAGTGTCTGTGATGAGAACACTGGGTGACTTGGTGCTGCAACAAGGCGAAGTAATCGAGAGAATAATTCATCAATTATGGGGACAGTCGGACTAGCCAAAATATGATCGCGTACTGAGTCAAGATCATTAGGAAGTCCAGCAAGAGTAAGAACTAGAAACATCTTTTGTCGCTGCTCTTATTGCTTTTCAACACTAGCAGAAACTGGCATCAACTTCTCAAATTCCTCCATGACTGCATGTACTTGTCCCAAGTAAGTAGACATATCTAATTCATGTTTCTTTAAATTTTTCATCCGCAATATCACATCATAGAAATGAGATATGCCATTAGTGTATAAAGTGCGAGCCTTTTCCCAAACCAAATAACATGTCTGAAATGGACGAAACAAGGGCATCAACTTGGAATCAATAGATTGCCACAGAATATTGCATAATTGAGCATCGATCTTCTCCCAAAGTGTTTTGGCCTTTTCATCTCCTTCGCTAGACTTCTCGATTAGATGATCTTGAACACCTTGACCTTTACACCACAGCTCGACAGACGAAGCCCAAGCTAAGTAGTTTGAACTTCCCATTAAAGGTTCTGAGGTAATCATTACACCGGAACTGCCAGAGCCCGGGTTTTTAGACCCAAAAGCATAAACTCCCAAAGACATCGTTGGATTGAAGAGAGAATCAATTGATAACTCCCTGAAACAGACGAAGGAAACACTGTTTTTGCCAGAAAATTATTGTAGCTGCCGGAAAACAAACAATGTAGTCGTCGAAAAAACTCAAAGTTATCAGAATCAAATGAAAACAGTATGGGTAGGTTCAGAATTAGTAGGCGACCCAACTGTTCTGAAGAAACTTTTTCAAAAAATGGCCGGAAGTGGATGTACGCGCCGGCGCGTGAGCTCACGCGTGTGAGCTTCTGGTGGCGCGTGAGGAGGCTGCTGCCGGAGATTTTTACTGGGGTTTGATCGCCGGGCAGTGGTGACTCTTGTGGTAGTGTCGAATTTTGCACAAGACTGACAGAGACAAACGGCCTTGAAAAAGTTACCGGAAAAAGGTTTTCGGTGATTGATTTCTCTTCCCAAGATTGCTGGAATTTATGCACAGCGATAAATCTCTCACGATTGCTCTGATACCATGTGAGAATGCACGAAAAAATATATTATTCACATTACTTAACAATGATACAATAGGACCTATATATATAAATATATAATACATGTCCTACTCCTAACACATATGGGATTAAGGTTATTTACTACTATTTAACTACTAAACTAACAATATTCATCACTTTGTCTGTTCCCAAATTTTGCCACAACAGAACCATAAGATATTAAGATTTATCAAAAATGAACTTCACATACCTCAACTTATACAGAGGATCCAACACAACAACGACAAATAATAACATATTCATATTACCAAAGTCACCCCAATATTTATCAAACTTGAGTTTCATCTTAACAACCATATCAATCAGAACTAGATCATCACCTTGAGAATTTTTGGCAATAAAGTTAAGAAGATTAAAAAGGCTCATGAAAGAAAGAATTTGAAGTAACATACAAAGTTCCTGAAAATTTCAAAGTAATCTGATAGAAAATGTCAAGAAACTTTGTAAAAACTCTTACCTTCTTCCAATCATCCCCACTTGGGTGTGATGCTTTTCCAATCATATCCAGACAATACTTTTGGTACTTGTGATCATCAATATACAATCTTGAAAAGGCCTTATCAAATTTTATAGATGTACTTAACATCATATAAGTTGAGTTCCACATGGTTTCAACATCTAAACTCAAAAGGCCATGGCTATCAATCTTTACCTTTTCAACAATTGATTTAAAGGAAGCTAATCTTGCAGAAGAGGATTTGACATACTTCACAACGTTCTAACCCGAGAAATAGACTCAATATGATCGCGAAATCATTCTTTTACAATTAAATTCAAAATGTGAGCATTACATCTAACATGTATAAAGTCATTTCCCAAGACGATTCCTTTCCAATCCTCAATCCTCCCTTTCAAGTATCTTGTAGCTATGTACGGACTCTCGTCACCTCGTGCGCATGTAGTCCCCACAAATAGGAGCACATATTAAATCAATTTACCTATGGGGTTAGTTTCCTCTTACAAGGTTAGAAAAGAGACTTACCTTGCCTCAAAACCTACTTTTTGGTCCAAGATTGTGCTTAAACCCTCAATTCAGTGCTAAACGACTTGAAACTATTCAAATGTTATATAAAATAGTCAATACATGTTCAAAAGTTCATATCCTAATTATTAATGTGATTAACCAACCCCAATTAAAGAATTTCTAAAATTCACCCCCCCGGGGGCCACGTGCCCGAATTTCGAAAGTTTTCGAAGAAAGTTGTTACCCATAACCCTATGAACTCAAGTATATGATTTTTACTAAATTTCATAACCATTTTCGTGGTTAAATATTATTTTTATAAAAAAAACAAAACTAGGTTTTCACCTAAACCCATGATTTTCACTAATTTACACGTTAAATCTACCCATAAACTATGTATTTAACACACATTGTGTAGAAATTACTTACCTCAAAATGTTAGGTGAAATTCGCTCTCTAAGAGCTACAAGAATCGCCCAAGCAATGAAGTAAATGAGCTTAAAATGCCTAAGTCCCATATTAAATGAGGGTCTGCCTCCAGCGATTTCCGCTTCTACGGACCTAGGGCCACATCTACGGTGCAACACCTGTGGAAAAACTATCACAGGTGCGGTCCTAGCCCAGCCTGGTTGGCTCCTTTCTGCGGACGGGATCCCTCTTATGCGGTCCCGCTTCTATGGAGGGTGGGGCGCATTTGCGATTCCTAGGCTGTCCTTCCTTGGCCGCTTCTGCGGGTCCTTGCTCGCTTTTACGAGCTCAAACCTGCGGCTGGCCCTCTGCAGGTGCTATTGCACCAGAAGCTGAAAGCTTCAACTAATGCTCCCAAGTCCAAATTTGGTCCGAGCCTCGTCTGATTAACATCCGGGGCCCCCGAGGCCCTCCCCGAACATATACCAACAAGTTTTAAATCATAAAATAGACTCGCTCAAACTCTCGAAATTCACAAAACAACATTAAAACAAAGAATCACACCCCAAACCAATTGAATCAAAATATATGAACTTCAAGTCCTTCTAACTTACTCCCAACACGCCGAAATATAATTAAACTACTCGGAACGACACCAAATTTTGTGTGCAAGTCATAAACGACATTACAGAACTATTCCTAGAATCGGAATCCCAATTGGACCTTGATAACACCAAATCCTACTTCAAATCAAACTTAAAGAACTTAAAAACCTTCAAAGAGCCAACTTTCACTATTAGGAGCCGAAATGCTCCCGTTATCCAAAACCCGATCCGAACATACGTCCAAGTTCAAAATCACTATACGAACCTATTAGAACCATCAAATCCCAATCCTGAGATCGTTTACTCAAAACATTGACCGAAGTCAAAGTTAGCCTTTTAAAGCCAAACCATGGAGCCAAGTGTTCCGATTTCAACCCGAACTCTTCCAAATCCCGAACTAACCATCCCCGCAAATTATTAAACAGTAAAATCAAATACAGGGAGTCTTATTTAGGGGAACAGGGTTCTAAAAAGCAAAATGAGTGGTCGGGTCATTACATGTCTGCAGACATGAAATTCACTCGAGAAGAACTATTCTCAGTTCCTATTTGGGTGAAATTGCTGGGGTTGGACTTTAAGTACTGGAGTGCTAAGAATTTAAGAAAACTTGGTATCTTAATTGGGAAAACTCTCATGGTGGACAAGAACACTAAAAGAATCTTGGATTGAACTTCGTAAAATTGTTGGTTGAGGTGAAAGTGGGTGAAAAACTACCAGAGGTTTCCTTTAGGAATGAAAAGGGTTCTATGATTGAAAAAAGAGTAACATATGCATGGAGGCCCTCTATATGCTCTATCATTAATAAATATGGACATATAGAGGACATTTGCAAGAAAAATAAAGCAACAAAGGAATCTAGGGATCAAGAAACAAGTAAGCAAACAAACAAGAATACTCAACAGAATACATGCAATGGGGTGACTAAAGTGGAAACACATGAGTATAAGGGAGCCAAAGAAGTTGGAAATGATTATATGCAAGGTAGATGGCAAAGACAGAACCCAATAAGGGGGCATCAGGGGTGGATGCAACCTCACAAAACATGTAATGTAATTAGCCATACATATAAAGTGGTGCCGGTGGCTAATACTTTCCAGAATCTAGATAAGGATAAGGTAGAGGCCAGTGGACCACCAAATGGAGAGCGGAAACAAGGGGGTAGTTCTATCTTACCTATAGGGGATTGTTAAACTAATGAGCTAGAATACTAGAGGCCTTAATGGCCTCAACAAGCAGAAAATAGGTTAAACTCTTTTGCGATTATCAGAATGTTGGACTGGCCGGTTTATTAAAAACTAGAATAAAAGGAAATAAGGTGGAGAGTATAATTAAATCTACGTTTGTGAAGCCAACAGAAACCATGAACCGGAATAGAATAGCTTGCCCCACCCATGAGTAAATGTTTCATAGTAGCCTCATTAGACCATACATCTTTCTTGGTATATCTATATTATAGGTAGGATCATAAAATGAAATATTCCGGGGCTACAAAGATAGTTATTAAATTGTTAGCACCGCATAAAAACATTTCCCCTAGAGTAGCCATTGATACGAATAAGAGAAACTCTGTTATAGCCATTTCTGTACATTCAATGTACTCTATGGATAGAAGAATACATAGAGTTGAACATAGTAAAATAAGAAATTGAAAGATTTCGTTGAAATTGTTCGTTTGGAAATTTCCCGAAAAGCTAATTGTAGGTTTTTCTCTCCATCGGAACAATAGGGACGTTATGCTTATTACTAACTTGTTGAAGAGATGAAATATAACCAAGGTATATCTTTTTATCAGAGGTTAAATAGATCATCATAAGAAGAATTAGGCCAAAAATTATGATACATTATGGGAAAATCAAACTTCCATCGAAGAGAAGCAAATGAAAGGCTTTCATAAAAATTCTCGTAAATCGAGAATGATCATGTATAACACTATAATGGTAGAATTATGGTGGTATGGAAATTTGATTGGTATGAGGTGAGGATCATTAATGAGATTGCACAAACAATATATTACCAAGTAAAGTATATTCCTATGCATATCACATTCATGGTTATATTTGATTATGCACATAATCTGAGAGATGAGAGGAGATCATTGTGGGAACACATACATCAACTGCATATGGTTTGCCAAGTTTCATGGATAATCATGGGTGATTTCAATGCAGTACTTCAACATGAAAACATAATTGGAGGAAATCAAGTGGCACTCAATGAGGTGGTGGATTTTCAGGAATGTTTAGATAAATGCACACTTATGGAATTACCTAACAATGGGTACCAATACTCATGGAGTGATAAGCAGGAAACTAGTAGAATTTGCTCCAATATAGATTGAGCATTTGTTAATGGGGAATGTATAGATACTATGACACAATGTAAAACTTATGCATTTCATGAACGGGTTAGTGACCATTGTCCATTGGTGGTGGATATGACACAGACAGATACAAGGAAAAAGAAAGTTTTCAAATATTGCAATATTTGGAGCAAACATCCAGACTTACTATATATTGTTGAAGAGGGATGTGCAAGCTAGTTGAGGGGTGTAAAATGTAGCAGGTAGTTAAGAATTTAAAGGCTCTGAAACAAAAACTCAGGACATTGAACAAGGATACCTTTAGCAATATCATCAATGAGGCTAATAGAGACAGGGTGGAAATGCAGAGATTGCAAACTATGCTTCAGTAAGCACCACTGGATCAGTCTCTTCAGAAGCAATAAAAAACTATAAGAGACAGATTCAGGAAGACTTCACTAATGGCCGAAACTTTCTTGATGAAGAGAAGTAAGGTCACATGGATTAGACTTGGGGATGACAATACCAAGTACTTCTTCTCCCTAATCAAACAATAAAGACTAGTACAATCAGTGAATCAAATTAATGATGACTTCAATCAAACACAAACCTGAGAAGATTGTTGAAGTGTTTGTAAGTTACTATAACCAGTTACTTGGGAGGAGGGGACTAAGACAAAGGGATCCAATATCTCTCTTGCTCTTTTTTATAGTGATGGAGTATCTATCCAGGATTTCTAAAGAGAATGAGCCAACTTCCGGATTAATATACCATCCAATGTGTAAGGAAAAACAACTTACTCACCTTACATTTGCAGATGACTTAATGTTGTATTGTAAAGGGAATGAAGTAACATTAAGGAGAGTAATGGAAGCCATCAGGAACTCCTCATCTATTACAGGTCTGGAGGCAAACACATAGAAATCCAACATGTACATTGCAGGTGTAGATGATGAGCTAAAAGAGAAACTGTTGGAAATCATTGCTTCTCGGTAGTCACTTTTCCCATGAGATGTCTTGGGCTCCCACTATCCTCGAAAAGGTGGAGTAAAATGGATTTCCATCAATTATGTGTGAAGATCACCGAGAAGTTGAGATCACTATCAAGCATGCACTTGTCTTATGAAGGGAGACTAAAAGTTATTATTTTTATTCTATTTTCTTTGCATNGGGGGGGGGGGGGGGGGGGGGGGAGTGTTCTGAAAGAAGTGGACAAGAAGTGTAGGGATTTCCTATGGGGTAGCTCCGATGAGAAGAATAAGGTACCGTTAGTAGCCTGGGAGAAAGTATGCCGATCTAAGAAACAAGGAGGATTGAATATCAAGAACTATAAACTATGAAATATTGTTTCTATTAGTAAGCTAGTATGGTTACTGCCTAACAAGAAGGAACTACAATGGGTGAAGTAGGTGCATGTCATTTATATGAGAGTAAATGGTGATTTTTGGAGACATAAACCAACACAGGATAACAACTGGTATTGGAAGAAATTACATGGTATCAAGCAACAAATGAAGGAGTGGTACAATAATGATAGCTATTGTCTCACCAATAATTAGAAGTATTTTGTCTCAATGGGGTATAATCAACTAGTGCGGGAAAAATTACAATGGAACGCTACTGCTCTAATTTAGAATAGAATTATGCAGCCAAAACATATGTTTATATGTGGTTGGCAGTACAAACGAAGTTGTTAACTACGGACAAAATCATAGGCATGGGGATACATTGTGATTATGCATCATATGGTTTATGCGAGTTGTATAGTCTTGAAGATATGCATCATCTGCTTTTACAATGTGCATGGGCAAGAATGGTGTGGGAAGGAGTGCAAGAATGCACTGGAATACATATTACTCAGTGTGATCTCATGACCACACTGCAAAGGATCAAGCAACAACGATGGAGCAAGTTCAAGAAAGAAGCGATGCTGCAGTGGTAGGGGCAGTATCAGAGCAGGAATTTATTAATTTTAGGGAACAAAATGTTAATAGGAACTTTGTAAACAAAATGTTAATAGGAACTTTGTAATACAACATATAAAATACAATTGTTGAGAGAATTCCAATGTTTAAGGAGGAAAGCTAGCTAGGAAATGTATACATTTCATTGAACACATTTGTTCTTAGACTTTGAGGCCTATTGATCTCAACCCCCGTTGTAGTGTGTGGCTGGTTCTTGGGTGCTTTTTAGGTGTATGATTCAACGTGGTTTGAAAATGGTAATATTCACCGTTATTACCAAAAAGAAAATAAAATCCCAGTTTATTATATATTTGGAGGAAATAAAAAATACTTATTTTTGACAACTTAAAAGATTAAAACTATCCAGACATATATTTAAGGTATTACATTGAACTACCCCAAAACATAAGGGACACTTTTTTTTTATTTTCTCTTTTGAATTATAAAACCCCCTCCCCCCCCCCCATTTTAATTTTACTCTATTTACTTTTGATAGAAAAATTAAAGATTATTTACCTCAACATCGAATCACATAATGTGTTTACTCTTAAATCGGATAACAATTAAATTTGTACGCGATTTTAAGGATATGTGGATTGATTCAACACAAATAATCAAGAATGCTAGATAAACGAATTAAAGACAAAATGAATGATCAAACCAGTTGTAATGTTACAGCCTAGCCTGAACCTAGGTTGAACAGTGGTTTAACCCTTGACCCTTGGTTCGAACCCAATTACGAATAAAGAATAAACAGTTAAGTAAAAACTTTTGCAGTAGCTAGATATCATAAAATGGATTTGGATTGCCTTGATTTGCATGTTACGATGTCTCTTACAAAAGAAAAACTTTCTCTTTTATAGTAGGAGAGTTTCATCCCTAGTACAAGTCAAAAAAGGTAAAAATCTTTAGTTAATTACTGATCCGTAACCAATATCGAGCGAGATGTGCGCCGTGATATCCGGTTAGGTACAAATATTAAAACCCTCTATCCATCGTGCGTAACCGTTTGCCGTATTTCCCGAGGTCTTGGAGATCATTCTGGGTTCAGGGAGCGTTGCTTTATCACGCCCGATGGGAACATATCATTCACCTTTGATGGATCTAGATACGAAGGGCTCCCAACCTCGATTTCAACCTGGTGCATCCGTGCCCTTTTGCGTCTTCTTCATCGGAAAATCGGGGTATGCATTATCCCCTATTTTACTAGTATACATAATGTAGAGGCCAAAGTCAACCCGGCTAGAATCCATCAACACAACAGGTTCCTGTTTACATTTGAGAAAGTTTTGGACACAAATTTCCAAAAAATAATAGAAAACTGTTTTATCTTTAAATCTAAGGTTTAAAAAAAAGAGACAGTGGGTTCAAAAAATATCAGAGTACAATTATTTTCCAAAAAAGCTCTTTTACACCTAAATAAATAGTATTTCAATATAGACCTAAAACTAAAATCCCAAAACGCCACCGAATTAAGATTTCCGACTGCCAGCCAACCCAAAGGTCGAAGCCATGTCGCAAAGGTGCATTTTCTTCAGATTTTCCTTTTGATTGATTGTAAGTTGTAACATGGTGATTTATCAGAGCCTTATCTGAATTTGTTTCGGAAATTGAACTGAGAAGATCACTTTTATCACTGACAACTTCGTTTAGAGCGAATTGAAGATTTTAATGGGTATTTTTTTTATCAGTGGTTCCTAAATTTATCCGAGGTAAAAAGTTTATGTTCGCAATTAGGCTCTATGAGCTGAATTTGAATGACTTTATTTGTACTTTTCCTTGGTTCTAGAGAGGTTCTCAAGTTTTATGCGTGAAAATGTCTTTATAATGGCACTCGTCCGTTCCAATTTATATGTCATACTTTTCTTATTAGCTTGTCCCAAAAGAATGTCATATTTATTTAGAAATAATTTAACATTAAAACTTCCGGCTTTACCAATATATAGACACCCAAATATCTATGACTTATTTTGCACCATGAGTCTCTAAAATGTTCCTTTCTTTCTTAAACTGCTAAATAAATTTGAGATGGAGGGATTACTTTTTATAAGGTCCATAGGCAATTGTTGAGGCTTCCCATATAGGCGGTATAGCTTATGAGCAACTCGACTATTCCACTAGATACTTGCTAATTCCCACTAGCACAGGTATCAGGCAATTGTTGAGGCTTTCCATATAGGTGGTATAGTTTACGAGCAGCTCGACTATTCCACCAGATACTTGCTACTTTCAACTAGCACAAGTATCAGGCAATTGTTGAGGATTTCTATATAGGTGGTATAGCTTACGAGCAACTCGACTGTTCTACCAGATACTTGCTACTTCCCACTAGCACAGGTATCAGGCAACTCTGCTCGCCAAAGCTTAGGTAGATGGGAAAAAATTACCTAGTGATTTTTGCCTTATTTGGAATTTGAATATGAGACCTCATGATTTTCCTCTCACATCATTGACTACTAGGTCACACCCTTTGGTGCGTTACATTCTTAACATGTTTACGTAGTTTTCAATCCTTTGGTTGCGAATTTCTGAAATTGGTGGATATAGATTTGCATTGCTTATGTGTTTGTGGTGCTTATGATAGTTGCTTTAAATAGAGTGCAAGAAACTCTGAATATATTCCATTAAAGAGGTTTCTCTAGTATAATGGTCTTCAATATGAGTTGGTATGAGCAATTTTGAGGAAACTAATGGTTCTTTCAGTATTTTCCGAGTTGTTAAATTTAAGTGGTTGTTTAAACTATTCATTGTTTGTTTATGATGTGCATCCATATTATCCTTAGAAAAATTGCATGTTCTAAAAGTTAGCATTATTTTTTCTATAAAAGTTAATATTTGACTCTGATATTACCCGATCTTTATTTCATCAAGTAGATGGCCATATTATGTAATATAATTACGCACATGCTTCTAATCTTTGTCCAGGGTTCTTTGCAAGTTCTTTGCTCATGGGGCATGTCTGAAGGGGGAGCATTGTGAGTTTTCACATGATTGGAAAACTAGTCCTAATAATGTAATGTTCTTGACATTTTTTTACTTTGATGATCAAGCCTCAATTGATTGTTCGCTATCTAATTGTTTTCTCTTGGATTATTGTTTCAGGTATGCACCTACTACCAAAAAGGAGCATGTGCTTATGGAAGCAGGTGTAGATATGAGCACATTAAGCTATCTCGATCACAGACTTCAGCTCAATCTTCAGCACAACCTCAACAATATATGCTTTCAAGTTCTGTTTCTACCAACGTGCCTCCTGGAACGAGTGCACAAAATGTGGGTCTTGTGCCGAGTATTTATGCTGAGTATTCAGCTTCAAGCAAACCGGCGTGGTACCAAAACTCAGAGCTCCACGATACATTGGATGATGATGACATGATTGAGTTGAGGAGTGTTAATCCAGCTGATAGGTCGATCTGTGCTTTTGCTGCTGCTGGTAATTGTCATCGTGGAGAAAAGTGTCCGCATATTCATGGAGATTTGTGTCCAACCTGTGGGAAGCATTGCTTGCATCCATCCAGGCCTCAGGAAAGAGAGGAGCATGTAAAAACGTGTGAGAACATGCAAAAGCACATTGATTTATTGAAGCGCAGTCAAGAAATAGAATGCAGTGTATGCCTTGAATATGTTCTTTCCAAGTCAACAACAGCTGAGAGGAAGTTTGGGATCCTTTCGGAGTGTGATCATCCATTTTGTATATCGTGTATCAGGAATTGGCGTGGCAGTTCTTCCTCTGGGATGGATGTGAATTCTGCACTGAGGGCTTGTCCCATATGCCGGAAGCTTTCATATTTTATCATTCCAAGTGTTATTTGGTACTTCACAAAAGAAGAGAAGGAAAAAATAGTTGACAACTACAAAACAAAACTCAGGTTTATTACTCGCTCTTTCTTTTTCCGTACGTATTTTGCATTCTATTGAATGGTTGTAAGACTAGCTATGTATTATCGGAGCGAATGTGGAGCCTCTTGTGGTTCAACATATTCACAAGATGAGTGTGGCAGAAATATGAATGTTAAGATGGATGTGCAGTCATATAAAAAAACAAGATTAAAAATGACACATTTGGTAGAAGATACAAATAGCACATATATGGGATAAAATGAGAGAATGTCGCATCAGATGATTTATTCTTGTTTTAAGTAGACCTCCAAATGCATGAACTAGCATGTCTGAAACCATGATGCCTTTAAAAGGGGATAAGATAGAGTTAAAATCACACGAAAGGAAGTCTTGAAAGGCGTACTATCTCTTTGAATCCATGCAGATTTAGTGAAGCATAGAAGATGTTGGAGGGAAAAGATCAGCCTATGCAGTACCAACTAGTTGGAATAAAGCTTACATTAGATCTATTTTGCTAAGAGTTTTTTAATCCCGTTGGAAATTTGCGTACTGGTAGAAAATATTAAGAACTTCTTGTGTCAAAGAACTTGAATTATTGAATATCACAATGAAACTGTTTCAAATGGCAAAATGGACAGTGGGAATTCATGTAGCTGTACTGCTATCTTGGAAATTGAGAAATGAGTTTGTTGTTATATGTTTTTCCTTTTTTTGGTAAATAGTGTTGAAGTGCGTGACCATATCATCTAAAAGCTTAAGTTGTTAGAGAGAACACACTTTTATTTACTTAATTATGTCTTTAATACGCCCCCACGTGCGGGCTTGATTCGTTTTGATGAGCCAACACGTGAATTCTTTTTTAATATTGGGTGGCGGTAAAACTCAAACTCAGGACCTCTGCCTGCTCTGATACCATGTCAAAATAAGCCTTGCGCTAGCTTTTGGGGTGTGAATTAGGCTCAAGGCTTATTTTGACAAATAGCATTAAGAGCTAAACATGCACATGCCTAGTGTTATCAAAGGCAATGATCTAAAATAAGCTAAACTTTGTGCGTAAAGCGCAATTAAAGCCCGTCCTTTAGTAAAGAAAGGTGCGAATGAAGAAAAAGATTAAAAAAATTATATATGTACAAGAATAATACCTATAAACCCAAACAATAATTATGCAGATAAAAGTTTGAAAATATTACAGGTAGAAGAAATATTTATTGTTTACTGACATGCTCTTCAAGATCGAGTCCATGGGGATGAGGCGTACAACTTAGTCCCTTGGTGCTAGCGTTGAAGCGTCACCTAAATAAGGTGAAGGGCACAACCTATTTTGCACCTAGTTTCAGGGCTTAATGGCGCATTAGGTGAGCCCTTGGCAACACTTCACATGACCTGTCCAAAACAAGGATTTTCATGTTGTGGGAATTTGGATACAACACCAACTTATCCATCCCCATTGCACACCTTATTATTTGATTATACTTTTCAGACAACTTTTGGTGAGTGTCCCGTTGAATATGATGATCTCTAAGAGTGCCCATTGTAGCTTGGATAGCAATTGCATCTTTTGATGTAGTCAAATTTGGAACTGGTTCTTAGATTTTGTGCCATATCTTGTCTTGTTTAAAGTGGATGTTTATTTTGTTTTTGTTTGTCAGTGTTTATGAGCATGCTAATGCTATTTATAAGATATAAAAGGCAGCCCGGTGCACAAAGCATTCCGCATTCCTGCAGAGTCCGGGGAATGGCCGCACTCCAAAGGGTGTGATGTGCTATCTATAAGATATATTTAGGTGAATATATTTTGGAACAATATCGTGGCAACATAGACCTAAGTGGTCATAAGTATGAGACCCAATTTATCACTTTGGCCCGACATGCTATCATGATACTCCCCACAGATTGAGAGAGGGTGAGGAGGTTTATTGAGGGGCTAGCTCAGCCGATTAGACTTCAGATGGCCAGAGAGATAGGTACTGATATTTCATTTCAGGAGGCGACCAATGTAGCAAGGCGGATTGAGATGGTCTTATCACAGGGCAGTGGTCTGACAAGAGACCTCATCATTTCGATCGATTCAGTGGTGCCTCATCTGGAGGCAGAGATTCCTTTGGCAGAGGTCATCCTCCTAGACCATTCCAGTCGGCACTTCAGATAGCCCGCAGTGCACCATCAGCTCCTATCAGTGCACCGCCGCTTCAGAGCTTCCAGGGTGGTTATTCTGGTCGACAGGGACAGTTTCAGGGCCAACAGTCGCAGCAACAGAGATATTGTTATACTTGCGGTGGTATGGGGCACATTTCCAGGTTTTGCCCCGAGGTTCTGTGGTTCTCAGTATCAGGGTTCCCGTGCTATGATTCTTGCACCAAATGCACCCCCACCCCCTCAGCCAGCTAGGGGTGGAGGTTGAGGTGCCAGAGGTGGAGGCCATACAGTTAGAGGTGGAGGATAGGCTATGAGGGGTAGAGGTCAGTGCGCAGTAGGTCGACCCAGGGATGTTCAGATTGGTGGGGCTCAGCCCCGATGCTATGCTATTCCCGCCAGACCTGAGGTTGAGGCCTCCGATGTAGTCATTACAGGTGTGGTTTCAGTTTGCAGTAGAGATGCTTCGTTTTGTTTGATTCGGGGTCTACATTTTCCTACGTGTTATCATATTTTGCTCCTTATCTGATTATGCCCCGTGATTCCCTGAGTACTCCTATATATGTATCTACACCGGTGGGTGATTCTATTATGGTAGATTGAGTCTACCGTTCATGCATAGTGGTTATTGGTGGTCTGGAGACTTGTGTAGATCTTTTAATTCTTGATAGGGTTGATTTCGATGTCATTTTCGGGATGGATTGGTTATCTCCCTATCATGCTATTCTGAACTGTCACGCCAAGACTGTGACCTTGGCCTTGTCATGAGTACCCCGTTTGGAGTGGAGGGGGGCTCCTAGTCATTCCTCCGGTAGGGTTATCTCATAAATAAAGGCTCGGCGCATGGTCGAGAAGGGTTGTTTGGCCTATTTCGCTTATGTTCGTGATCCTAGTGCCGAGGTTCCTCCTATGGAGTCTGTACCCATTGTTCGTGAGTTTCCAGAGGTATTCCCTGCTGACCTGCCGGGTATGCCACCCGACAGGGATATTGACTTTTGCATTGAGTTGGCTCCGGGCACTCAGCCTATTTCTACCCCGCCATATCGTATGGCCCCGCCAGAGCTGAAGGAGTTGAAGGATCAGTTACAGGATTTGCTAGATAAAGGCTTTATTAGGTCTAGTGTTTCTCCTTGGGGTGCCCCAATGTTGTTTGTTAAGAAGAAATATGGCTCGATGAGGATGTGTATTGACTACCGGCAATTGATCAAGATCGCCATCAAGAATAAGTATCCTTTGCCGAGGATTGATGATTTGTTCGACCAGCTTCAGGGTGCCACAGTGTTTTCAAAGATTGACTTGAGATCTGGCTACCATCAGTTGAGGATTAGGGCATCCGATGTCCCTAAGACAGCCTTTCGCACTCGGTATGGGAATTATGAGTTCTTGGTGATGTCATTTGGGTTGACAAATGCCCCAGCTGCTTTTATGGATTTGATGAACCGGGTGTTCAGGCCCTATTTGGATTTGTTCGTGATTGTTTTCATTGATGATATTTTGATTTACTCCCGCAGCCGAGAGGAGCATGAGCAGCACCTTCGAGTCGTCCTCCAGGCTCTGAAGGACAGTCAGTTGTATGCCAAATTTTCCAAGTGTGAGTTCTGGTTGAGTTCATTTGCATTTCTAGGCCATGTCGTATCAGCAGAGGGTATTCAGGTAGATCCCAAGAAGATTTTCGAAGTCAGAGATTGGTCTAGACCCACCTCAGCTATAGAGATTTGGAGTTTCTTGGGCTTAGCAGATTCAGTTTGTGGAGGGCTTTTCATCTATTGCAGCCCCGATAACCAAGTTGACTCAGAAGGGTGCCCAATTCAGGTGGTCATATGAGTGTGAGGCGAGCTTTCAGAAGCTCAATACAGCCTTGACCACGGCACCGGTGTTAGTTTTGCCCACAGGTTTAGGGCCGTATACTGTGTATTGTGATGTTTCACGGGTTGGACTTGGTGCAGTGTTGATGCAGGATGGCAAGGTTATAGCCTATGCTTCACGTCAGTTGAAGGTTCATGAGAAGAACTATCCACTTCATGATTTAGAGTTGGCAGCCATTGTCCATGCGTTGAACATTTGGAGGCATTATCTGTATGATGTGTCATGTGAGGTGTTCACAGATCATAAGAGTTTGCAGTATCTGTTCAAGCAGAAAGAGTTGAATATGAGGCATAGAAGATGGTTGGAGCTGTTGAAAGACTATGACATTACCATTCTATATCATCCGAGAAAGGCCAATGTGGTGGCCGATGCCTTGAGCCGGAAGTCAGTCAGTATGGGTAGTCTTGCTTATATACCGGTCGAAGAGCGACCGCTTGCTTTAGATGTTCAGGCTTTGGCCAATCGGTTCATGAGATTGGAGGTTTCGGAGACTGGCAGTGTTTTGGCCCATACTGTGGCCCGGTTTTCATTGTTTGATCGTATTCGGGACTGGCAGTATGATGATCGTCATTTATGTGTTCTTAGGGATACGGTCCGGCACGAAGGTGCCAAGCAGGTTACAATTGATAATGATGGAGTCTTGAGGATGTAGGGTCGTATTTGTGTGCATGATGTTGATGGTATTCGTGAGTTGATATTGCAGGAGGCCCATAGTTCCAGGTATTCCATTTGCGGCAGCATTATTGGTGGCGGAGGATGAAGAAAGATATTGTGGCATATGTAGTTCGATGCTTGAACTGTCACCAGGTTAAGTACGAGCACCAGAGACCCGGTGGTTTGGTGCAGCAGATTGAGATTCCCGAGTGGAAGTGGGAGCGTATCTCCATGGATTTCGTAGTTGGACTCCCACGGACTCAGAGGATGTTTGATGCGGTGTGAGTCATTGTGGATAGGCTGACCAAGTCAGCACACTTCATTCCTGTATCAGTTTTGTATTCTTCGGAGAAGTTAGCAAAGATCTACATCAGGGAGATTGCGCGCTTGCATGGTGTGCCCGTGTCCATTATTTCTGACCGAGGTACTCAGTTTACCTCTAATTTCTGGAGAGTATTTCAGCGTGAGTTGGGCACACAGGTTGAGTTGAGCACAACGTTTCATCCTCAGACGGACGGGCAGTCCGAGTGTACCATTCAGATCTTGGAGGACATGTTGCGAGCATGTGTCATGGACTTTGGAGGGTCATGGGACCAGTTCTTGCCTTTAGTTGAGTTTGCCTACAACAACAGCTACCAGTCGAGCATTCAGATGGCTCCTTATGAGGCGTTGTATGGTAGGTTGTGTCGGTCGTCAGTTGGGTGGTTCGAGCCGGGAGAGACTAGGTTGTTGGGTTCAGAGTTAGTTCAGTATGACTTGGATAAGGTGAAGATCATTCAGGATAGACTTCGTACAACTCAGTCCAGGTAGAAGAGTTATGCAGACCGCAGGGTTCGTGATTTGGCATTTATGATAGGAGACCGGGTATTGCTTCGGGTGTCGCCCATGAAGGGCGTGATGAGGTTTCGAAAGAAGGGCAAGTTGAGCCCTAGGTACATTGGTCCCTTTGAGATTCTTGATAAGCTAGGAGAGGTGGCCTACAGACTTGCCTTGCCACCGAGTCTATCATCCGTGCATCCGGTGTTTCATGTATCTATGCTTCGGAAGTATCTTGCCGATCCCTCTCATGTGCTAGACTTCAACAGTGTCCAGTTGGACAAGGATTTGACTTATGAGGAGGAGCCGATAGCCATATTAGCCCGACAGGTTCGTCAGTTGAGATCGAAGAGTTATCCTTTGGTTCGTGATCAGTGGAGAGCTCAGCCTGTTGAGGCAGCTACCTAGGAGTCCGAGTTTGATATGCGGAGTCAATATCCCCATCTTTTTCTCGATTCAGGTACTTTTCTATGTCCGTTTGAGGACGAATAATTGTTTTAGAGGTGGAGATTGTGATGACCCAAAAGGTCATCCTGTGTATTTTTTTAGTAATTCTGTGTTCCGAGGTCGTGAAAACCTCTTTCTATCTCACCTTGATTTGCGTGCACGGCCCGGGCGTGTAGCCGGGAAGCCGTTATGTGAAAAACTGAGGAATCTAGCAATTTTGAATTTGAATAAAGTTGACTTTGGTCAACATTTTTGATAAACGGAACTAACCTTTGGGGAGGGGAATAAATAAAAAAACAAAAACAAAAACAAAAACAAAAGTAACCAAGTCAGTGAGGATTATGAAGAGTATTGCGGTATTTAAACACAGTGCGGGAATGTAAAGTGCGTCCTAATTTGGGGACCTCTTTTGTGCCCGAGGTAAGCCTAGCGACAAATTGATTTGGAGAACTTAAGATGCTAAATGCCTCATTTCATTGATAAGAAAATAGACGAACCTCAAAACGACACTAAATAAACAGGAAATAAAGTTACGGCCGGCCGCTCTTACTTAAAAATAAAAAAAGGGAAGTTTCCTGTCTTAGTTTCACTTCCTTGAATCCACCTCTGAATGTACGCCCGATGGATTATTGGATCCATGTCAAGTTCCACACGTTTACTAAGAAACAAGTACGTAGTTCTGAAGGTGGTGAAGCTTAGCTAAGCTTGTGGGTGCTGTAGTTTAGGTCTTATTATTGAGATATTAGGCTAGTAGAGTAGGTAGTCTAGAGTGTTCATAACAGTAGTATTGGCACGCAGTCTCGCTTTCTGTTGGTAGTAGGTTTCTGTTGTTTTCTTTCATTGTTGATCACCTAACTATCTTGTTGTTTTTATTCTGCTTTATATGGCTTTTTGATATTGTCCCTTGTCTATATTTTCATTAATGTGGTGCTTATGCTTTCCTAAGCCGAGGGTCTATTAGAAACAACCTCCCTATCCTCACAAGGTAAGGGTAAGGTCAACGTACATTACCCTCCTAGATCCCCACAATGTGGGATAATACTGGGTATGTTGTTGTTGTATTGAGATATTTAGTTAACAACGTCTTTGCGGCAGATATCATTTTCACTGATTACTCTTCTGGTAAAGTTAGGATTAGATTTAGAGTAACTTCAAGCCTAGTGTATGACAAGGAGAAATCAAATCATATAAACTAACTATTGCATTGGAAGGAAATCTTGAGAAAATCATTTGAACTTGGGAAGTTGGAGGAATATCAGTCTTGTATGAGCTATTAGAGAGAAGACGATATTTGTTGGCAGAATTAACATTGATAGAAACTTCCTCAGATGGGAAAGCTCATGGAAGAAATTAATCAGGGTTCGATATAGTATCGAAAGGAATGGTGTACATGTCCTTTTACAACATCTCATGGGGTGGCTATACTGAGATGCGTCAGGAAGATTTGGGTTGAACTCATATATATGGTGAAATTGAAAGTGGTGGATGGGAAAACAAAAAATGATTCTTGGATAGAGAATAGATAAGAATATGGGAAGATTGCTGCGTAGAACAGGCTTCTTTGGGAGAGACATTTCTCATCCTATTCGAGATGTTCATCTTTATGTTGAAGTTTCATGGTTATTTTCTTGAATTTTTTGGACATAGTGGACGTTGATTTTAAAGGAAATGGATGCTGTATATTTTTGTTCTAACACACCAGGGGTTTTACTCTTGGGGAGAAAGTCGTGGATTACCAAAAATCCGCATCATCAAGGAAAAAGTTGAATGGAACAAGGATGGTAGCTTATGTGAGTTGTGTTGGAAGCTTAATTTGATTACCCAGACTTGTACTGTTAAAGAATTGTTTGGACCTTGTGCATTACCAATCTACCAGAACTGGTGAATTCTTACGACTGGATTATTGAACTCTCTTTCCAGAGGCGCACCTCTTTTACAGTAACGTTTTCCTTGATTACGTTTTGCCATGCGTTCAAAGTAATTAGTATGATCCTGAGCTTTCATTATCATGAAACATTTCAGCTACTTTTATGTTCAAGCTTTCATAATGATCTACATGAACATTCAAAGGGCGTTTTCCTTGATTACGTTTTGCCATGCGTTCAAAGTAATTAGTATGATCCTGAGCTTTCATTATCATGAAACATTTCAGCTACTTTTATGTTCAAGCTTTCATAATGATCTACATGAACATTCAAAGGGCGTTTTCCTTGATTACGTTTTGCCATGCGTTCAAAGTAATTAGTATGATCCTGAGCTTTCATTATCATGAAACATTTCAGCTACTTTTATGTTCAAGCTTTCATAATGATCTACATGAACATTCAAAGGGCGTTTTCCTTGATTACGTTTTGCCATGCGTTCAAAGTAATTAGTATGATCCTGAGCTTTCATTATCATGAAACATTTCAGCTACTTTTATGTTCAAGCTTTCATAATGATCTACATGAACATTCAAAGGGCGTTTTCCTTGATTACGTTTTGCCATGCGTTCAAAGTAATTAGTATGATCCTGAGCTTTCATTATCATGAAACATTTCAGCTACTTTTATGTTCAAGCTTTCATAGTGATCTACATGAACATTCAAAGGGTAAACTTAAAAATCTGGAAGTGATTTAGCTTTATAATAGTTATTTATCACATTGCTGTGATGCGGCTAAGTTTTGATTGATTGAGGAAGTATTTTTATGCTTCATAAAGTTTTTAATTAGTATGCTACCATGCCCCAGCTTCTCTAAAACAATTTCTTTTGTTTTTGAAGTAATTCTTCTTATTTCCTGTTTTCAGATCTATCGACTGCAAGCACTTTGACTTTGGGAGTGGGACTTGCCCATTTGGGACTAGTTGTTTTTACAAGGTAAGAAATGTTATGATGCCTGAATATCTTTACAATTTTATTTTTTTAATTAGTGCACAGTGATTTATTGCATTGGAGTGGATCTTTTTTACGTAAATTACATCACTGTATGTAAAGCAACATAAATACTTCTATATGTTGACAGCCTAAACCATTCTACCCATGAAGGTCTCCAATGGGCATCAATATGATTGTATCTCCTATGAGCATTGTCATCTTGTGAAAAACCTTGGTGCTTTTGTCCCCTTTTCTAGCCATAAGGACCTCAATTTTTGTCTCCATGATACTTCCTCTAATCTTGCAATTTTTCCAATTCTATGGAAGATTCAGCTTTGAGGAGCTTTTCATCTTCAGTGAGTTCCTGGCTTTTGCTTCCTTGTCAAACCACTGCACTTTTCTCAAAAATTCAGATTTCCTATGTTCCAATCTTCCAAAGATGTGCTGATTCCACTCCTTCAGCTTTGCTTCTTAGTTGCTGTAATTTTCCGCAAAATGAAGTCCGGGCTTCCATAAATGTGAAATGAATTCCACCATTTTTTCACCAATTTCTCAAAACCCTCACGCCCCAGCCACATGTTTCTAATTTGGAGTAGTAGGAATTTGCTTGACCACTGTCTGCATTGCAAACATGAGAGGAAAATGATTTGAGGCAGCTGTTTGCATCAAAGACTGCTTGATATTACTGAAATTACTGTCCCATTCTGTTGAAAATGGAAACTTGTCTATTCTTGAGCTAGAGGACCTCTTGACCAAGTGAATTGACCACCAGTGAGTGGGGGCTCAACAATTCTGAGCTCGCCAACAAAATCAGATAATTCCTCCATTTCTCCGGTAGCTCTGCTGCTGTGTCTTCTTTCTCCCAGAATCCCGATGACATTATGGCTCGGCGATGAGGCCCTTGACTGCAGATAACTTGAGCAAATTTGTAGACCTTCAGTTCTGTTTGTGGGGCCATAAATCCCTCAAAGCACCCACTCAAAACCAGTGAAGAAATTTCTGAAGCGCAGTGAGATAGAATGTGTCCTCTAAGAACTTCAGTTCCTTCCCAAGATTCTCTACCCCAGATAATCACAATTCCTCCCTTGGTGCCTTCAGCTTCCAATGCCGCAAAGCCAGTCCTTCTACTGGGCCCAAGTGTGCTTCAGTGTTATCAAAGGCGAAAAGCGCAAAAAAGCTCTAAAGTCAGTTGGGGCTTTAAGTGCAAAGCGCAAATAAAGCGTGAGCTTTAATGAAAAAAGGCGCAAGGGTAGAAAAAATAAAAATATGCATGTAGTCCAAGACTAATCATTATGAGCATGAATAACAATTATATGGACAAAGAAATTGGAAAAAAAATCATGACAAAGTGAAATATCAATTGTTTAAGATCTCCTTTTCAGGATTACACTCATTGGCAAGGAAGAGTATGCCTTAAAGCTTTGGTGCGACACTAAACCGTCCACAAAGCGAGGCGAAGCGCTCATCGTCTTTTGAGCCTCGCTTCAAGGCTTAAGCGCGCCTTTGACAACACTGGTGCTAGCAAACTAAAGTTGAAAGTGTTCCAATTTAGTTTCTTGTAAACATATGAAATCAACCTTGCGTTTTTTGAACAATAGCTTATTAAGGTGATCAAGGATATGTATGACGATGCTAAGACTCGGGTGAGGACTGTGGGTGGTGACTCGGAGCATTTCCCTGTGGTGATGGGATTGCACCAGGGATCGGGTCTTAGCCCATTTTTGTTTGCCTTGGCGATAGATATACTGTCGCGTCACATCCAAGGGGAGGTGCCTTGGCGCATGCTATTTGCCGATGATATAGTGTTGATTGACGAGATGCGTAACGGAGTTAACGCGAGGTTGGAGGTTTGGAGACAGATCTTGGAGTCTAAAGGTTTCAAACTGAGTAGAACCAAGACAAAATACTTGGAGTGCAAGTTCAGTGACGGGACCCATGATGCAGACGTAGAGGTTAAGCTTGATGCTCAAGTTATCCCCAAGAAAGCGAGTTTTAAGTATCTCGGGTCTAGTATCCAGGGTAACGGGGAGATTGACGAAGATGTCGTGCATCACATAGGAGCGGGATGGATGAAGTGTAGGCTCGCTTCCGGTGTTCTCTGTGATAAGAATGTGCCGTTAAAAATTAAGGGTAAGTTTTATCGAGTGGTGGTTCGACCGGCTATGCTGTATGGGGCTGAGTTTTGGCCAGTCAAGAACTCCCACGTGCAGAAGATGAGAGTAGCAGAGATGAGGATGTTGAGATGGATATGTGGGTGTACCAGGAGGGATAGGATTAAGAATGAAGCTATTCGGGACAGAGTAGGAGTAGCCTCCGTGGAGGACAAGATGCGGGAGTCGAAGCTGAGATGGTTCGGACATGTTAAGAGAAGAAGTATTGATGCTCTTGTTAGGAGGTGTGAGAGGTTGGCCGTGGAGAGTTTGAGAAGGGTCGAGGTAAGCCTGAGAAGTACTAGGGAGAGGTGATTAGGCAGGACATGACGCTGCTTCGGCTCACTGAGGACATGACCCTTGATAGGAGGGTGTGGATATCGAGGATTAAGGTAGAATGTTAGTAGGTAGTTTATAGTTGTTCACCGATAGTCTTAGTAGCATGCATGTCCCTTCATATTCTTAGATTTTTATTACGTTATGTTATTTTGTTCGCCTCAGGTATTGTATTCCCTGTTGCTATTATTTGGTACTACTTATTCTTTATCTCTCCTTTTTTCTTTTCTCTTCCATCTTTCTTCCTTCCTTGCCTTCCTCTTCTTCTTTTTGCCCATCCTGAGCCGAGGGTCGATTGGAAACAGCCTCTCTACCTGCGTTATGTAGGGGTAAGGTCTGTGTACAGACTACCCTCCCCAGACCCCACCTGTTGGGATCAAACTGGGTTTGTTTTTGTTGTTGTAGCTTCCGTATACTCCTTTTTGGATCGTTGATGCCTCTGACATTCCAAGACATAATTTTCAATTTCGTTGCTACATCAGAGATGAGACTTTTCTTCCTTTACCTTTACTTGTACCAGCCTCATAATTGATATGAAGCCCAAGAAGATTTTTGATCTGCAGAACCCTTTTTGACCTTTTCCCGAGAATTGGGTGTTACTGTCATCGTTGACTGGCTTATTTGTGATTTTCAGCATCCTTTGACATTCAATAAGAACCCAATGATCAGATCTTCTATCCCTTCCATACTCACTCCTGAAGTTCACCCACCTTAGTTGCGTTCCCTCAGGTCCACAGTGAATATTCAGTTTTAGCCTGTGGCTGGGGTAGATGCATGCAAACTGGGATGATCCTCATTTGAGTACCAAGGGAGAAGATGGATGTCTTCGTTTGAGTTTACTGCGATAGGCTCAGTATCATTCTCTACCAGCTGCATCAAATCAGTGCATTAAGGCTTCCGTCAGTGCTCTTTTAGTTGGGTACCGGTATTGGTGTTTTATTTGGGTGGGGAAAGGCTTGGGTTGTTGGATTGAGGAAGGTAGGTCGAAGGTTTAGATAAAGGATTGTGTATGTGGGGATTGGGCTCTAAGAGAGATGTGCTCGTTGGTTTGCGGAGTTTGGGAGAAAAGTCGTGTGAGTAGGGTGATCAAAAATGTTTCTGATGGGTGGTTTTGGGTAGATTGTGGTTTGGGTAAATGATTAGGGTTGTGTTCAGTATTAGATTTGGTATCAGGGAGTGGGCTTGGGTATTTTTTAGTGTAGATTGGGCTTGTATAGTTGTGAGGGTTTTGTTCTGTTGTGGGAGGGAAGAATCAGTTGAGATTGCGCTTGGCCAAAAGGTGGGGAATGTGCTGATATCGGCCGTTCATAGCAATAAATATTTGAATTTGAAGAGATGGTGAGACTTTGACCGGATGCGGCAACTCCACGTGGGTCCTTTCCCTTAGAAACAGCTTTTGGGTTTGTCTTTAACATGGTCCAAGCAAAGGACCGAACAAAGGACGGCCTTTAGATAACCATAAGTTTGTCTCTAATTAGCGAGATTCTTCGTTCTATGGGAAGAGGTGTTTTCCAGCCAAAACGTGACCCTACATTTCTGTTTCAATTTCGAGATCCATTTCCTTTGGAATTCTTTGAGCCTCAACCTTTATTGCCTCTCCTGCGTGTTAAGAGTCAATCTCCACTAGTCCTCCAAACATGTGGCTGACCCACTAGAATATGTTTGATGACCATAACTATAGTAGGACGTGAAGTCAACCAGTGGTGTTGGGGTCCTTGTTGCATTGCATCCTCTATCTGGGGTCCACCAGTTTAGTGGAAAGATTTTTCCTTTCCAATACCATCTGCCTATGAAAACTCTATTCGCTTCCTCTAGGGGGGGGGGGGGGGGGGGGGGGGGGGGGGGTGATTCGAACATTAGTCTGTCTGTCTTCAAATTTCGCCATGCATATGGAAAGACCTCATGTGTTGAGGTTCACTTTTGCAGCTCTGCTGAAACTATAAAACTCACTCTGACCCACTAAGCACCTTTTAAGAGTCTTAACTCTGGATTTCGTGGCAGTATTTATCACAAGTTTGTTGACTCCTGGCAAATTCAATCTTCGTTGCATGTTCTCTTCTCGGCAACCGAGACCTTCGGCTGCATTGGCATAGCTTATAGTAGATTGTTGAGGGGGTATTAGGCATGAAATTGTGGTGGCTCCTTCTTCGACAAACCTCCAGACCTTATCTGCAATATCAGATCAGCCCACATTTAAAGGGAACTCCGGATGGATGATAAACTTTTTCCTGTCTTTGCATTGTGACTATTCTCAGATACCTGCCAAACTTGTTGTAGTTCTAAAACAGCATCAATTGCTCCGGCTTCTCCTTTCTAACCCACCTGCTATTGATTTCAACGTGTCTCAGAAGCCAAGCCCATAATCTGGCAAATCAATAATATGACAAGCTTAAAACAATAAACTCTGCTAACACATTGTGGCTTTCTCTCAATCCATTCATATCAATCTTCATGTTCAGCAGCTTTTTCTTTTATCTCAGAAGGCTTTGGCAATGGATAGAAGAATTTTCCTCTCCATCCATTAAGAAGGAAACTAGTTCTTAATAGCTCTCTAGGTGAATGATCCAGAGATAGCTTGATCTAAAAGACGTAAGAATGATTGGATGAGAGGAGGAGGTTAGACCTTCCTAAAGAGGAGGAGGAGCTCTCTCTCATCTTCTTCTACTTAAGTTGTGCAATCTTTTCATTACATAATGGAACTTAAGCACGTGTATGCTCATTGAAACAAATCAATAGGTTTGTATCTCTATACTGAATTTTTGGCATGGTGTAGAATAGAACATGACGGGTCTTCCTTGCCAACCTTCACTTCTAGAAGGAATTAAGTAGAACATGCATCGATCAAGTTGAAGAACATGCTCCAAAGCCACTACTCCGTGTAGAAACACCTCTCGTTCTCTATGCTCGATTCCACAATCATTCCGAGATCCATCTATTTGAGGGTCTCGTTCTTTGGCCACTCCTCTTACTTGTTTTACCGAGCTTCCATGTTGGATGTCACTTCCCTCCCTCCATGTTGGATGTCACTTCCCTCTCTGATCCCACCTCGATTGAGTCGGTTAACTGTAACTATAGTTACTCTTTGACATGAGTCATGGTCAGGCATCTATTTCTCTGTCCTCTCAATCATAAGTCCATCATGTACAGCTATATTTTTATGATTAATTTATTGCCCTCACAAGCAAAATAACTGTATTTTACTAAAAACAAATTCATTTAATTTACTTTTTTGAGACTGGTACCAATATATTGAATGAAAAAAAAATGCACTAAGGCAGTGCAAAGCCATATGTACAGGGGGAAGATCAATCTGATCCACTAGGCTTACAAAAAACCTAACATGTCCACTAGGGACTTTGTATTCTCTACATGCCTTTCCTTACACCAAAAAAAAAAAAGAAGAATACAATTCATCTTAATATTCTGAGGAGTATTGTATTTGTCTTCAAAAACTCTTGAGTTCCTCTCTGTCCACACTGTCCACCATACACAAGCAGGTATCATTCTCCACCATGTCTTTTGACTGACTACACCTCCAATGTTATTCCAGCACTTTAGAAGCTCCAGAGTAGTTGCAGGCATTGTCCATCTGAGGCCCACAATGTTAAGGAACACAATTGCCACAATTGACTAGTGATAGGACAATGCAGAAACAGATGACTGTTGGTCTCCAGATCTCTGCCACATAACAAACATCTAGAGCATAACAAAAACCCCCTTCTTTTTAGGTTTTCTTGGGTTAAACAAGCTTCTCTTGCTACCAGCCATGAGAAACAAACCACCTTAAAGGGAGCTTTTGCTTTCCATATGTTCTTCCATGGCCATCCCACTGTGTGCTGATCTGCATTTGTAAGCATGAAATAGGCAGATTTGACAGTGTATACCCCGTTCTTGCCACAGTGCCATAATACGGTGTCCTCATTTTCATTGAGCCCTTTGAACCCTTCCAAAACCTTTAAAAAATCAGCAATTCTCCCCATTTCCCAGTCATTCAGACCTCTTCTGAATGTGATATTCCAACATGCTGACCCCAAGCTGCTTCCATTTTAATATCAGGCATGCTTGCAATACTGAAAAATTCTGGAAACATCTCTTTAAGTGGACCATGACCCAGCCAATTATCATTCCAAAATAGTGTCTTCCTACCATTACCCACCCTGTGCTAGTGTTAACCAACACAGAGCTCCATAGTTGTCTGATAGATTTCCAAACGCCTATCCCATAGGAACTGTTGACAGGACTAGTGCACCACTTTTCAGTTTGACCATATTTCTCTCTTATAACCTTTCTCCACAAAGCATTAGTGTCTGAGCTGTATCTCCACATCCACTTTATATGTAAACTTTGATTCTGTGCCTTGAGGTTCCTGAGTCCCAGACCCCCCTGCCTTTTGCTGGTGATAAGTGAGCTCCAGTTTACCAAATGTATGGCTCTCATATCTTTGTTGCCCTGCCAGATAAAATTCCTCCTAAGTGCATCAATTCTCCTCACCTTGGATGGTACAGGAAACAAGGACATGACATAGGTCGGGAGTGCGTCCAACACAGTGTTTACCAAAACCACTCTGCCTCCCAAAGAAAGATACTGACTCTTCCAAGTTGCTAGTCTTTTTTGACATCTTTCCAACATTCCACTCCATATTTCTTGAGCTTTATTCTTGGAACCTAGTGATAATCCCAGATAAGTAGTTGGCAAAGATCCCACCTGGCAGCCCAAGATTGCAGCTAATACCTGTGTATTATCAACTGTATTAACCGGAAACAAACTAGTCTTACTCCAATTAACATGAAGCCCAGAAACAGCTTCAAATAGTACAAGGATTAATCTTAGATGTTTTAATTGCTCATCATCAGCATCACAGAAAACTAAAGAGTCATCAGCGTACAGCAAATGTGTGATCCTCAAACTGCTGTCATCCCTACTTGAGACTGAGAAACCTCTTAACCAAGCATTCCCCCGGGCAATCTGTATCATCTGACCCAAACCCTCCATAGCAATGAGAAAAAGAAAGGGCTGGTCCTTTTTATTTATCTGTTTCTTCTTTTGTGGGATTTTTTTTTTCTGAGGGAATATATATTTCACTAGGAGTTGCATGAATTTAATTCTTTAATATATATTGACAAGGCATAATTGGTGATAAATTAGGAAAAAAGAAATTGTCTTAAATTATTCTTATGAATAATTGTTGATAAATCTAATACTACACTTAGTGCATTTTAGTAAACTTATCAGTTTTGCAATACCCTACAGTCAAATCAAACACTAAAAATGTTATTAAGCCACAACAAATGATATAATCTATCCAAACGTTGTATCCATACTATACAATACAATACAATACATTGTAAAATGATGGGTAACAACCATCCAAACAAGGGTTGATATTCTCTCTGCATTTCTCATCTTTTGTATCCTTTGTTCATATTTTGATATTCTTGTTTTAAGATGCAATTTATAGACATTATGGTCTTCTGTTGCAGCATCAATACCGTGATGGTCGTTTGGAGGAAGTGGTACTGCGCCATCTTGGGTCTGAAGATGGAAACACAGTAATTGCTAAAGATATCAGGTCATATATCCTTGAACCTTTAGTTCGTCATGTTTGGTGACATTTTTACATTGTGTTGTTCTTTGCTTTGGTTTATGACCACCATTTGATTCGCTCTTCCATATTACTGGTTTCCACAGGCTCTCGGATTTCCTTAGCAACTTGGAAATCAGATGAACAACTCTTTTTGTAATTTCAAGGTATGTTCGAATCACGCTTTTTGCTTTTTCTCTATTATCTTGTGGGCACTTTTGCCTGCAAAGGATTTCTTTGTTGTTGATTCGTGTAATGTTTCTTTTTGGCTTTTAAAGAAAGACTATAGAGCTCCTTTGAAATGGAAAAGCGAGACAGCCGTTAAATGGTTTTTGGGGAGTATGCTTTTATGTGTAATTTCACCCACGACCCACTATCTAAAATTCTTCTCATATTTGTTGATGATCTAAGCTAATGTTGTTCGATGGCCAACCTTCAAATTGATCTAGAGTCGGTTAAGATCTATACGAACATATGAAGAGACAAAAGCATTCAATTCACTATGAGGCAATACTTGTTTCTATTGTTTATCTGCTGCCTACAGGATGGTCAGTAATAGTTAATACTGTTTGAAAAGCATGAGTGCTTTATTACACTTTGTAGCTGAGCTATGATTCATGGTTGAGTGCCTTATTAACTGACTACTTGTAGTGCAACATAATGGTTTTAACATATCGTAGATTCCTTAAACCATATGTATGATTTTGTGGGATTCTTTTCCTGAAGAGCTCTCCATCTGGAACCCGAATCTGACTTAGAACAATTAGCTGATGATGACTCGGGAGAGCTGGATCCTTGGGCCCCGTCATCATTTTGTATACGTAGATGTAGAATTCCGTATTCCATCTTATGCTGCTTTCACTTCTTGCTTTATGCATCTAAAAGAAAAGTGAGATGAAATGATCTTCAGTAATTAGAATTAACTCCACTCTGTTGTCTTCCTTATCAAGTCTCTGCAGATTTATCAGAATCGTAGGTGATGAATAATGAGATAACTATCTGTTTATTTTCTTGATGCTTGGTTGAAAACTCAATAGCTTCTCTAGAAGGCTAGTCTCACCTGAAGGCATTTTATACTCTTGACATGATTTTTTCCAATTTTTTTTGTCAGTCATCATAATTTTGTTGGAAATATTTCACCGCAGGATTCTTCTGTCTTGATTATAATTTTTAGCAAGGAACCCCTAGATCCAGTAATAATATGTCTAGCTAGTAATAATATAAATATAATATGTTTCAAACAAAGAGATGGGTTCTTCTGAACCCATGGCTAGAAGGAAAAGAAGAAAACTTGAGTTGTAGGCCTTGAAAGTTTCTGCTTTATGAACTTTCCTTTCAATATTTTTCTTGAGTTTAATCTGATTTGGAGTGACCTGAATATTAACTGTGAAATCTTATTGTGAAATCTTTCTCTTTGTCGAGTGACACTGTGATTTTTGACGATGCTGCAGATTGTAGCATTTACGAAATACTATGATCTGTAAGTGTGCCAGTGTAGTCCACGCCGTCCATCATCCGAGGCGCCTCTTCCTTTGCTCGGGCCATGATGGCTGAACCCGGCAATTTCCATCATTCTTTGCTTCCTATTGTTCTTGGCATTGTACCTGAGTCAGACTGCCGGAGAAGCTGAAATGCCAGTGAAGTGGTTTGAAGGTCATTGAGGAGGAAAAAACAGGAGTTTCAGTAGTAATTTGTTTATTTTTCTCCTGTCTTCCATGTTAATTATTACTGGAGAACTTGCATTATTTCATTTGAACAAGACATTAGAAAAGGCAGTGACAGGAAGCAAAAGAAATGCAACAGTAATGTATTCCGATATGACGGGAAGCCTCAGCTAGCACCAAAAATGTGAAACCAATTGGAGACGATTATATGTCCTCAAGAAATGGGGATTGGAAACATGTATATTTGAGAACAGTTTCTGAATTAATAGTTTGAAATTCATCAGTTTTACTTCTTTAAGATCTGTTCCCAGTTTGTAATATTCTCATCCTTCCTCTTATCTATGTTTAATGGATTTCTTTGTAAGATGAGGCAGAGAACTGGTCATGGAAAAATTTACTATTTGTAATGAGCTATCAACTCAACTTCTATGGTTAAGTGATAAATAAAGTGTAAGGATGTGTTGATGGAATAGAGACTAGAGTTTAAGTAATATACGCTGTCGGCGTGAACAATTTCGGATCATAACATCACATTTATTTATTGTAGCAGTTAAACTGTCTTATTTTTAAGATTACAAATCTCACATTTCAAGAGAGCTACGTGTAGATATCCTTATGATAATTTGATGGTGTAAATTAAAATATTAATTTATGGAAATGTCTTCAGTACTTGCTTCCCCCACCCCCACCTCATTTTTGTTATCTTTTTGACTTGGAATGCAAAAACTATAAATGCTGTAACTTGGAAGGTAATATATTTGTTCATAATAAAAGAATGCTTTTATCTGTCTATAAAAAATGGTATACTAACGAAAAAGATTGGTTCATATTACGCTTGGTGAAGTCTATTTTGCTTGTGAAAAAAGAGATTTCTATAGGATAAGACAAGGATCATAACTTTATAAATTGTATTTGTATTGCTTATTATCATTGATCAATTTCTTCCTCACTTCATGTAATAAAACACTTAAATGATTGATAAATTAGGATATATTGATCCTCTTTTTTGGTTATATGACTAAAGCGTTTAATTAAGCATAATACGTTAATTAATTTGATTTAAGCCTGACAAATAGAAGCTACCGAGGCCTAAATTAATGAAGATATCAACAAATATGAACACTATAATTGGGAAATTAGTTTAGGGAAAAGAGCTAATCACAATTCAAGTTATCAGCATGTTGGTAAGTTTAGTTGCCTCTAATAAAACTTATCGCTTTCTCTTGTTTATTAGGGAAACTTCGTCTCACTCGAATGAGTATTCCTAGTACTAGTCATTTACTCATTGCAGTAAAAATTGCACGGGGCGTCTTATTTAGGCGTCCCTTTTTAACCTATAGCCGCTTTGTTTTTATGTTTGTACCCGTACCCGTTTTTTTGTTAAAGCCTTTCGAAAAGATAATTTTACCCTTTTTATTAAAAGATTACTTTCTCTTCAAGTAAACCCCATTCCTCTATTTTGCAAATACTCTCTCTCCCGTTCTTCGCTTTTACGAAATCAAAACGGTTATCGTCATTGTTTTTTGATTTTTCAACTGTTTGTTCGCCAACAATATTACGTATAATCACAGGTACATTGCAGTAACTTTACGATTTAATTTCTGAGTTTTGTTTGTTTTTGTGATAGTCATGTTCTATAGGGTTTTGTTTGTTTTTGTGATATTCATGTTCGATAGTTTGTTAGGGTTTAGTTCCATAGTGATTATTTGTCATGTATACCTTAATTTTATGGAGCTGATATTTTTTTTTTTGTGTTTAATTATTGGTCTTAAATTTGTGCTTTGCTGAAGTTTTTTATTTTGTAACTGGTTAACTTCAACATTTTAGCAGGTGATGTTTTATTTTATTTTTTGGTTAGTAGCTGATGTTTATTGTTTTGTTTTGGTGCACTTCAGCATATTGGGAGCTTAAGTTTTTCTGTTCTGTTTTGGTGACATGCTGAAGTTTTTGAACGTATGTGTCTGTTTTGTATTTTGTAACTGGTGAACTTCAGCTTGTTTTTGTTTAGGAGCTGAAGTTTTTCCTTTTTGGCGAAACTTCAGCATATTGGGAGCTGACGTTTTCTGTTTTGTTTTGGTGAACTTCAGCATATTGGGGGCTTAAGTTTTTGTTTTGTTTTGGTGATATGCTGAAGTTTTTGAACGCGTGTGTCTGTTTTTAATGAACATTCTATAAATTCTTTAGTTAGAGAGCTGAAGTTTTGTTTGTGTTTTTTGTTATATTTTTTTGAAAGTGGGAGCTGAAGTTTTTTTTGTGTTTAATTATTGGTGTTATATTTTTATGAAAGTGGGAGCTGAAGTTTTGTGTTTTGTAACTGGTGAACTTCAGCTTGTTTTTGTTTAGGAGCTGAAGTTTGTGCTTTGTTTTGGTGAAACTTCAGCATATAGGGAGCTGAAGTTTTTGTTTTGTTTTGGTGATCCTTCAACATATTGGGAGCTGAAGTTTTTTGTTTTGTTTTGGTGAACTTCAGCATATTTGGGAGCTGAAGTTTTTGTTTTATATTTGCTGAGTTTGTCTTCTTTGAGCTAAAGTTTTTAACTGATATTTTTTACTTTCTTTCAACATATGACTTTTACAAATCCTACAGCACCTTCAAATCCTCCAGCAGCTAAAGCATCTAAAAATCGTACACTATC
>MDKI01085758.1:0-12924 GCA_005239505.1 Nicotiana paniculata | reverse complement strand
TTTGTTCAAGTACAAGACTGCAAGGGCAAGCTCTGCTCTGGCAGCATCTAGGCTCATTTTACCAATAGTAACTAAATTAATATTATCCTAATTGTGTTTTATGTTGTTACAGGAAAATCAAATCGAATGCATTATATTCAATGTTGAGATAATGCATTTTGAAGATCTGTTTCGGCCTTTCCGTACTTACTTGGTGTCAGTTGCACAAGTCAAAGAATTAAACTATATGTATGGAAATCCACTTAACAAATTTACATGGACAATCGATAGGTGTACCATTGTTGAGCCAATAGAAACTGTTAACCCTCCAGAAGATCCAATACTGTCGCCAACGCGCCTAAATCTTACACCATTTGGCAACTTTGAATATCAACCCGAGGGATCTGAATTCAGTAATTGAATATTTAACTATTTATGTTATTTGTTCATCTAAGCTTCACATTTATTAGTATTATTCTTGTTATTATTACTATTATTTTCTATAATAATTATCATTATCCATTAACTTATTCACCGTTCTTTGTAAACACAAGATGTGCTTGCCATTGTGCTCAATGTCAGCACCTCAACTTATGCTTCAAATGGGAAGAGAATTCAAGATTTTATCATCATGGATGATTGGTAAATATACATAAACCTGTTTTATTGGGTCCAAAAAGCAAGTGATGATTCAAGTATTATGTAGTGTTTACTTTTCTTCTGTTGTCTAGCAATAGCACATAATGAATGTAACAGAGATTCAAGTTGAGGTCGTACTCTTTAAAAGGCTACTTTCCATGCTTCAATTCACCTTTACTTCTGCTAGGGGTGGACATATATCGGATAAAACCGATAACTCGAATCGTTTATTATTTATTGGGTTATCAGTATTGGGTTATTGGGTTAACGGTTCGGTAACGGGTTAAAAAAAAATATTGGGTTATCGGTTCGGGCTCGGTTTGCAATTCTCTTATTGGGTAAAAACTGATAACCCAATAAGAATTAACTAATTTACTAATTTACCCTTAAGTGTATACATATTATACTAGGGTTTCATTTTCATAATTCCTTTTCAATTTTCCTATTCCCAATTCTCATTTCTCAATACTTTTCGCCGCACCCCTACCTACCTCTGCACCTCGCTGGCTCACCAGTTCTCCGCCAGTCTGCCTCACCAGTCACCACGGCTCACGTCCTCACTGTCAAGACTCAGGCCAGCACTCGTCAGTCGCATCGTGTAAGTTTTGGCTCAGGATTTTGCTTTATGCTTCTTGTGCATTGTTTTGATTTTTGCTTACTCTTGTTCCTCTCTCATGTTTTTCTTTGTATGCTGATGATTGTTTTTTTCTTTGCTGATAACTGAAAAAGTTAAAAGTCTGATAGTCCTTTTATTGTTGCAAAAATGTAAACTGAGTGTCACTAATTTTATTGTGTTCAGTTCCTTTCTTCACATATGTGGTAATTGAGATGAAGTTGTGTATTCTGTTGTTGATTACAGTATGATTTGACATGTAATTGATTTAAAGGATATTGTTGTACTGTTTTCGATTTGTAATCTGGTGGCTTCCGTTTTCTGTTTTTGGAATGTTGTTGCTTGTCCAGTGTGTTTTGTCTTCAAGAATCTTAATGGAAGTTGAAAAAAAATAGATTTGTTGTAATCTTAAAAAAAACATTTCAGCTGTTATAATCTGTTGTACACAAACATACTTATTAATGTTTGCATAAGATGTATCTCCTTTGGTTTGCGACTATATCCAGCTGTTTTTGGTTTGTTCTTCTGTTAAGCATACAACATTCTGGCAGTTTTATTTATTATCTATTTCTTGACTTTTGGCTCAAGATAATTGAGAACTCGACACTCGACAGTTTTATATATTGCGAAATTATTTTAGTAGTTTTATCTTATCGGGTAAACCGATAACCGAACCGATAATGATCGATAACCGATAACCAATATCTTATCGGTTTGGTTATCAGGTTATGATATTTATAAATCGATAACTAATAGGCAAAATCGATAATATTTATAACCGAACGAACCGACCGATGTCCACCCCTAGCTTCTGCTGCAGTTATGATCTTTCAAAGCATACTTAGGTCCACTACACATTACTGGAATTATTATGGTTTAACTTTTTACTACCAATATTTATACATCACTATAATATTTGATCATATTTCTAAATATATTCTCAACAATGTAAAGTTCTTTTCTTATTGTCTCCCGTGCTTTAAGAATCTAAGTAAAATTCGGACTAATATCATATTGTGTTTTTGATTTTGTAGGTTTTAATCTGTCTCGGTTATTTTGCAACAAATTTATTCTTTTTCAATTTATTTCATTATTTATAACCATAAATTTTGGGATAGCTGCATGGAGTGACGATGTGTGGTTGCTAAAAGTACACACCAATCCAAGAGTCTAAAAAGCATATCAGTGCCCCTTAAGATTTTAAAACTCTTTAGTTGTACTTCAATAAAGTTAGAAGCAATGATCCAAAAAAGCAAATTTTAGTTATGACAAGACAACAAATTAGGAAGAAACTATTAAAAGCTAATTAAAAAATATGTTTCATTTTTTACTGTTATATGCGCCAAAGAATTAGATTGTTGCTAAGAGTTATTCAGAGAAAAACATAATGCCTTCAAATGTAGAGATATAACATAATTAAGTTTGTAATTGCTTATTTTTCTCTTTAACAGTGACTTTCTGATTTATCTGTAGTTGTTCTTTAATAAAGGTAGTTTCTCAAAAATTATGCTTATACTTAAAAAAATTTACCTACTATTGACTCCTCCAAGTTTGCTAAGAAATTCGATCCTTTTGATATCATGTTTAGTTATTGGATTTTAAATCAAATTGTATTTCAAAAAATGTTATTTTCATTCAGTACTTTGGATTAAGATTGTTCAAAATATTCATGTGATTAGAAAGCTGGATAAAGAAGAGCGACTTTGTTTCCTCTAATTCTAAATGTTTCTGAACGAATAGATAACTTATCTCAAATTGTAGCTGACATAATCTCGTTGTTATTAGGAATTTGAGATATAGTAGTTGTTGCATAAATTGCATACGATGGATGAATTTGCATAAACTTCTTATTTATGGCCACATAAATATCTATGGCTTGTTTTAGACTAGGAATGAGACTTGAACAAAGCGAAATGGATATAAAGAATCTGTAGCCAAGCTCACCAGTTTGTGATTTAGGTATAGTCTATCGTTATAGTATCTATTATTAATTCCCATAGCTTTTCTGCCTCTTGTCTGCTTGAGTTCAGTATGTGCTGCTATCTTTTTCCAGTAAAAATGTTATCCGTCTTTGAATGCTATTAATATCTTAGATGTCATTGGTTCATCGTGCTCGAGAAAAAATTGATGTTCGATGTGTTCTAAATAGACTTTGGGGACACACTTATGTGCTGCATTTTATGGGAATAGCGCATCCGTGCGTTGCATATGCCCGTATACTTGTACTTTATTCCCCTGCCTAAAATGTGATACTTTGGTGTATTTGCTTCAAATACTTTTCGAGGTACGCATAATAAAGATTTGACAGATGAAGTTTCCTCTTAAAAATTACAGCAGAAACAGGACCTTGACACTGTTACTTACAGATCAGAGTCAAAAGAGAAAGGAATCTGTGAGTCAATGTCAGCTGGAGTTATTTCTGGTGAAGTACAGAAGAGAGTGAGGCCCGATGCTTTGAAAATGTCATCACAAAGTAATCAAGATATGAATGCACCTTCTACGACATGCCAAGAAGTATCGGGTGAAGTCGGACCAAAGAAGAGTGTCGTTGAAGGGATTGAAAAATTTCAGCAGAAACCGGACCCTGACACTGTCCTCAACAGATCAGAGTCAAAAGAGAAAGGAACCTGTGATTCAGTTTCAGCTGAAGTTGTTTCCGATGAACTGCTTAAGGGACTGAGCCCCGATTCTTTGGCAAAGGCATCGGAATCTAGTCGAGTTTTTGTTCTACCAAAGAAGGAACCATACATAAAATCTTGTGAATCAGATTCTCCTGTAAAAGACAGAAACGTTTCCTTAGTACCTGGGAAAGCTTCAGTATCTTCACAACATATACAACGTGAGAAAATGGAAGTTGTTTTATCTCAACCTAATCAAGAACAAGTAACTTATTGCAGAATCCAACGGCAAGTTCCAGTAAGTACACAAAATATTCATACATACACTGTTACGAACTTTTACCTTCATTCTCTAATAACAAAAAATTAATGTGTGGCATCATTGCTTTTTCTAGGGCCAAATATTCTACATACAAGCTGAAGTTGTATTACAAAATGAGAACCAACAATTTTGTATCCTAGCTTGTTCAGACTGCAAACAACACTTCACACGAGCTATTTCACGGAGAAAATTCTACTGCACTAATTGCCGTCGATTTACCCAATTGGTTCCCAAGTATACATGCAACAACATTCTTCCACATAATTTTCACTTAACTTTTTATATGTAATATTATATATTCACTATCTTCTTAACTAAGCAATCATTTTATCTTACAACTAGGTGTCAATTTGAAGTCACGCTCACAGACCAGAGCGGTTCTACAACAGCAACTATCTTTGACGAGCATGCAGAAAAATATTACTTCTCACGTCAGAAGAGATTTATGATATCTATAATGTCAAGGTACATTATTAACTTCAAAAAATCACAAACAAGTATCTTCTCTAAGTTGAGCCTCCTCTCACACATAAATAAGCAATTTTATCTTTCCAGAGAGAATTGTTGCCTCTTGTGAACGCACAAAAGCTACTGACTCACAAGATCTTCAAGATTCAAATGAAAAAACTATTTACAAGAAACAATGAGGCAGTTCCAGGAAAGTTAATTATTCTATCTTTCATGGACAAAAGTACTTTGATTGTCTCACAAATGCCATCCACCATCAAGGACGTTGCGGAAGGAAGTAAACGAAAAATTAAATATGTAGCCACAGAGAAGCAAGAACACCCACACACAACCGGCAAAGAGAATGCTTCCTACAGCAAATGTAAGGCGGAAATGAAAATTTCCCCTCCGAAAAACTACTGAAAGATATTTGAAATTTCTGTTCCTTCTAAATTTAATATGAGATTCAACTTTGTAGAAAAGACAGACAACTTAAACGACTATCATTTGTTAGCATTTTTGCGCATGAAACATCTTTTGGTACTATCTTGGGATGCAAATGAAGCCACATCTTGCTGCTGTTTTTGAATGCGGTTAAACTCACTTTTGCCATTCCTTTCTAGATACTCCTCTACTCAGAAGTCGCGCCGACACGAGGTTAGTGTTCTTAATTAGGGATCCAGCATGATTTTCAGATAATACACTTTTGATATTGATCTTTCTACTGCATGATTTTCATTACTTTTAAAAGGTTTATTAGTTGGAGTTCATAATGATTTACTGAAGGGATAAGTTTGATTAAACTTATTTGTTTCTACCAAATAGTCCATCAACAAAGTATGATAAAAAAATTTGTGCAATGGTTTTTTAAACAACCTTCTGGTATTAAATAACAAATGGGAGTCAAAAAAATGTGATTTTGATAAGGAAACAGAATATTTTCATTGGTAAATTTCTAGTGTCCAAGGTATTTTCACACACTAATGTGGCTGACAATTTTGACTCTTGATGTGGAAGCTTTTAGTTACTAAATAGTAGTCTACTCCCAGGTTTCATATAGGTTTTGTTGATGTGGTTTCTTAAATTTCTTGAAATGGTTGATGCATGGTTATCTGAAAAGAATTACTGTTCATTTCTGTCTAATTTTCTTTGATGTGTTACAACAAATGCTTTATTTAATGAGAATGACTAATGGATGTATACCTCTGTACAATGCCGTTTGGAGCAATGATAATAGACTTGATACATGTCAAATTTTAGACAGTGAATCTAACCATTATGGTCCCTATAGACAGCACGCTCGACTATTATGAAGCAAAGACGATAAGTTTATACGATGCAGTAGAAGATCGTTAAAAGTAACTTTAGACATTAAGAAGACATATATATTATTGTATGTATTGATAAGTATTAAAGCTACAAGTCCTTGCTCAAATGATCATCTTTTGTTCTTCCACAGTTGAACATCTTTTAGTTTGCATATAGTTGTTGCTTGTGACTTTTACTTTGATACTTCTTACTCCCTAACTAGCAGATAGTCCGCACATGCCAAAAGAAAAACAATTATTTTGATCTTTATGGTTGGATGTGTGTTTTAGAGTGGAAGTCATGGATAGGAAAGCATAACTTTTAGTTTCTTTATTCTCATAATTGTAAATATAGGAATGCTTTTTAGCATCCATTCTATTGAAAGGGTCCTCTAAATAACATAATTGTTTCCGCAATTGTTTTAACTTGAGCCTAGAACAGAAGTTATGACTATGATGTAATGCATACAAAATTACTTGTCAGATTCACATTTAAATTAAGGATATTTCTTTCCTGTAAGGATATTGAGTCTGGTTCAGTGAGGCATCAGGTGCTTCTGTCAAGGATCATTGGAATACCACACATTTTATAGTATATCCATTTGCTGTCTACGTTAAAGAATTAATTTTCATATTTTGCCAATACACGCTCAAACCACATCCTGTTTGAATGTCTTCCTTATGCTGTATATGGAAGCAAAATTATGTGTGAGATCTATTTGAAATAGCCATCTTACATGTCACTTTTGTCAATTGAGAAATTTATACAAACTTTTTTTTGTTGTGTAAAGACTCATTTAAGTTTATTCATCATCCAATAGGGCCATCAGTTCAGACTGTTTTTCTCTATTATCAAGAGATCCTCCGTTTCACAGCAAATTAAAAGATAAAACATGTGGCAGTATTTCAAAATCCTTTGGACCAATGGTACACTTTGTCGATGTGTTCTTCAAAGAACAAAAGGTGACAATTGTTTGGCATGTGCCGGAAAAACATGCAAGATTGTAACATATAATCTTGATAAATGGTAAAGCTTTTTGCCTATAAAAAAAGACCTTTCTTCAGCCAAATTTAGAAGCAGTAACATCATTTCCACAATTTCCTTCAAGCCTCTCTTCTTCCTTTGTTGTCCAATATTAATTATTAGTTATTTTCTTTCTTATTTATTTTTCCTACTAGCTAGTTGGGTTTGTAATTAAAGGTGTCTAACAGGTGGACCGGGCCGGGCTGGGTTGTGGTTTTATTGAACCGGACGGGTAGGGTTACCGGGCCGGTTACGGGTTATTGTTAACGGGTTCGGGTTAATCCGGGTAAAAACTTAACCGTATGGGTTAGGGGTTTAAGGGGCTGGGTCGAGCCGGTTACAGTGTTTTTTTATTTATTTTTTTAATTTTTTTTTTGTATTTGTTATAACTATCGTAAATATATAAACAAAAAAACAAACTTATAAAAATAGTGTTTGAATAAAGGATGCAAAGACTTTAAAATTCTTGTATTTGAATATATCATTAAATAATTAGGTACTATCTAATAATATTAAAATAACAAACTAAAACTTGCAAATTAAACTATTAAAGTTTACATTTAAATATTTAATACATCAAATTAAAGTTCAAACTTGTACTTATACGTCTAATAATATTAAAATAACAAACTAAAACATTAAACATAAATGCATAATACGTCTAATAATATTAAAATAACACAAATTGTCTGAAATCAATTAATCAAACGAATTGCTGGTGGTCTGGTGGATGCTCAAGACAACTATTTATATGCCTCCTTACAAAGTGTGTGCCCGTGCACTTTGGACGAAGATTTAAGATTATACCACAATTCTTGCACTTTACTTTGTAAACTTCTTCATTTTCTTCAACCACATCAAAGTGTTCCCAAACATATGAGCGCACTCTAGAATCACGGGGCATGATTTAACTTGAATGAGAGAAATTGAGATTGAGAAATGAGAGATGAGTGAAGAAATGAAGAAGAGGGGGGTGTATTTATAATTTTAGAAAAGGTTAAATTTGTAAATTGAAAAAGTGTTAATTTTTTTTAAAAAAAGGACCATTTGTGCAAATCTGCCTTTGGGCAACGGCTCCCTGCCAAGGTGACCGTTGCCAACGGATAAGTGGGGCCAAACATTACAAAACAACCAAAAAAAAATTATCGACGTTCTATCGGGTCGGTCCGGTCCGGTTAAACCGATAAAGTGTACAGTTCACTTTGACCGGGTTTGACCAGTCCGACTAACTGGTAAAAAAAATTAAACGGATCAACCCCCTCTACGCCTCCTACCCAGCCCCACCCGGCCCTCTACATACCGGGCCGGTCCGGCTCTGGTTTCAACCGGCCTGGGCCGGGCCGGTTCCGGGTAGGCCCGGCCCGTTAGACACCTTTATTTGTAATTTAATATTTTGTTGATTCCTGTATCCTCCCTAATAGAGGTAGGCTTGTTTAATCATGGAGAGACATTTCACACTGCTGAAATAGTTTCTTAGGATAGTGCCTAGCATGACTCAAGTCAATCTGTGTATCCGCTTACAAATAATTATTGCAGTGTTATTGAAATTCTTGCTATCAATTCCCTACAATCTAAGAAACTATGGCAAACAACACTGATACTGAAAATACTACTGATACTACCAATATTGGCGCTACCTCCGCTGCCCCAGTTCCAGTTGCACTATCATATGCCAGGCCATTTTCAGATGTGTCGAATATCAAAATTTTCGCCAATGAAAATTTCAAGCGTTGGCAAGAACGTATTTTCTCACTGCTTGATGTCCATGGTGTTGCACATGCACTGCTGCATCCACAACCTAGTCCAGACATTGATAATAAAATAGTGGAATCATGGCAATATGCTAACAAGGTATGCCGTCATACTATATTACAAATTATTTCAAATGAACTGTTTGACATGTATTGCAGTTACAAGGAAGCAAAAGCTATCTGGGAAGCCTTAATTAAAAAATTCATTGTTGAAGATGCTACAAAATAAAAATTTGTAGTAGAAAAATTTTATCAATAGCAGATGAGAGATGATAAAGAAATGAACGTACAAATCAACGAATATCAAAAACTGCTGGAAGACTTGAAGGCGGAGGGGATGTCACTACCAGAAAAGTTTGCTGTTGGAGTACTGATTGAGAAGCTGCCTGAATCATGGAATGACTACAAAAACAACCTAAAGCACAAACAGAAAAATCCCACCATTGAGAAAATTGTGACCCACATCCTAATTGAAGATTCCAACAGAAAAGAATTTGTCAAAGCTAGGATGACAGATCTTAAAGCAAACTTAGTGCAAAGCAACAACAACAACCGCAAAAGGTACGAGAATAAGTCTCAAGGTTGCAAGCCTAAAAATCCTAACCTTAGAAGAAAAAAGGGCTCTTGTTTTGTTTGTGGAAAACCAGGACATCATGCCTCACAGTGCAGGTACAGAGCAGGAAATGACAAAGGAAAAACTAATACTCCTAAGGCTAACTTAGCCGAAGGAGGTGATATTATTGCAGCTGTCATTTCTCAAGTAAACATATTAGCACATGCAAAAGAATGGGTGATAGAATCTGGGGCTACTCGGCACATTTGTGCAAATCGAGAAGCATTTTCCTCTTATACTCCTGTAGAGGATGATAGAAAAGAGATCTACCTTGGAGACTCAAGTACTACCAAAGTCTTGGGTAAGGGTAAAGTTCTCTTGAAACTCACTTCAGGAAATAATTTAGCCCTTGTTAAGGTACTACATGTTCCTACTATGAGGGCAAACTTGATCTCTGTATCCTTATTGGGAAGAGCCGGAGTGAAAGTGTCATTTGAATCTGATAAGATCATGATGACCAAAAATAATGTGTTTGTAGGAAAGGGCTATTGTAACCAAGGACTCTTTGTACTTAATATTTCTGATTTTATCAGTGGAAATGCATGTGCTTCTTCTTATATGGTTGAGTCTATTTCTTTATGGCATGCTAGATTAGGACATGTTAATGTCGCGTATATAAAGAAAATGCAATCACTAGGATTAATATCTGGTTTAGACTCAAATAATATTGACAAGTGTGAAATATGTGTTGAAGCTAAAAGTACTAGAAAGACTTGTTTTCCCGTAAATAAAGAAACTGAATTATTATCTTTAATTCACACTGATTTAGGCGACTTGAAGCAGACTATGACTAGAGGTGGTAAAAGATATTATGTGGCCTTTATTGATAACTTTTCTAGATATACTAAGTTGTATTTTCTTAGAAATAAAGATGATGCATTTAATGCTTTTATTTCTTATAAAACTGAGGTTGAAAATCAACTTAGTAAAAAAATCAAGAGAATTAGATCTGATAGAGGTGGAGAATATTTATATCTAAATGATTTTTGTGAAAAGAATGGAATAATTCATGAAGTAACTCAGTCTTATTCACCTGAATCAAATGGAGTAGCTGAAAGGAAAAATAGAACATTGAAAGAGATGATGAACTTTATGTTAGTTAGTTCTAATGCTCCTGATAATATGTGGGGTGAAACCATATTATCTGCATGTCACTTACAAAATAGAACATTGAAAGAGATGATGAACTTTATGTTAGTTAGTTCTAATGCTCCTGATAATATGTGGGGTGAAACCATATTATCTGCATGTCACTTACAAAATAGAATACCACATCGTAGACCTGGCAAAACTCCGTATGAATTGTGGAAGGGTTATAAACCTAATTTGAAATATTTAAAAGTGTGGGGGTGCCTTACTAAAGTTTTGTTGCCTGAACCTAAAAAGAGAAAAATAGGTTCTAAAACTGCTGATTGTATGCTTATTGGATATGCTGAACATAGTCTTGCATATAGATTTCTTGTTTTAAAAAGTGATGTGCTTGATTGCAATACTATAATTGAGACAAAGAATGTTGAGTTCTTTGAATATATTTATCCACTTTCTGAAAAGGTTTCTCATACACATGTTGAAACAAATAATAGAATTACCTCTAATGAGGAACTGAAAAGGAGCAAAAGGCCTAGAAAAGAATATTTGTCATGTGAAAGTGATTTTCAAGTTTTTCTTGTTGATAATGAACCATCAAATTATTTTGAAGCTATATCTTCTTCTGATGCTAAATATTGGAAAGAGGCAATAAAAATTAAAATTGATTCTATTAAGAAAAATAATACATGGATTTTAACTGATTTACCTCCTGGTGCAAAGCCTATTGGCTGTAAATGGATTTTCAAAAGGAAATTTAATCCTGATGGATCTTTAGATAAATATAAAGCTCGGATAGTAGAAAAAGGATTTTCTCAAAAACAAAATATAGATTATTTTGATACATTTGCACCAGTGACTAGAATTTCTTCTATTCGAGTTTTAATTGCCTTAGCTTCAATCCCTAAGCTTTTTATCCACCAAATGAATGTCAAAAATACTTTTCTAAATGGTGATTTAGAAGAAGAAATTTATATGGTTCAACCTGAAGGCTGTATCATTCCTGGACAAGAAAATAAAGTTTGTAAATTAGTTAAATCTGTTTATGGCCTTAAACAAGCTCCTAAGCAGTGGTATGAGAAATTTGAACAAGTCTTACTGAGAGATAGTTTTTCTTCAGTTGAGGTGGATAAATGTGCTTATACTAAAGTGGTAAACAATGATTATGTGATAATATGTTTGTATGTTAATGACATGCTTATATTTGGTACAAGTTTAAATATTGTTCAAAATACTAAATCATTTTTGTCTGCTAATTTTGATATAAAATATCTGGGTGAAGTAAATATGATATTGGGAGTTAAAGTTATAAGGAGTAAAGATGGTATAATGTTGTCACAAGAACATTATGTTAAGAGACTTCTTAAGAAGTTTGAATATTTTGATGTCACACTAGTGAGCACTCCTTTTGATGCTAACTCTCAGTTGAAAAAGAATCATGGTGACCCAGTTGCTCAGTCTAAATACGCTCAGATTATTAGGAGTCTGATGCATTTAATGAATTTTACAAGGCTTGATATAGCATATGTTGTGTGTAGACTGAGTAGATAAACTCATAATCCCAACAACGAGCATTGGTCTGCATTAGCTAGACTAATGAAATATTTGAGAGGAACCATGAATTATGGTATCCTATATAGTGGATTTTCTTCTACTTTAGAAGGGTACAGTGATGCAAATTGGATCTCTGATTCGGATGAAATAAAATCCATTAGTGGTTATGTATTTACCCTTGGTGGAGGTGCAATATCGTGAAAATCAGTTAAACAGACGATCATTGCTAGATCGACTATGGAATCAGAGTTTGTAGCTCTGGAGTTAGCTGGTTCTGAGGCTGAGTGGCTAAGAAACTTATTAGCTAATATCCCTTTGATAAAGGATGTATTGCCTCCTGTGTCTATACACAGTGATTGCCAAGCGGCAATAGTTATAGCAAAGAATAAATCTTATAATTGTAAAAGTAGACACATGAAATTGAGACATGATGTCATAAAACAGTTGTTGAGAGATGGAATAATTTCCATTGATTATGTAAAGCCAGAGATAAATTTGGCTGATCATATGACTAAACCCGTGGGAAGAAAATTTATTCTTCAAACCTCAAAAGAGATGGAGTTAAGGTCGACATGTTGTCAATAGAGATGGTAACCCAACCTATGTGATTGTAGATCCCATGAAGTAGGTTCATATGGGTAATAACAAGTCGATATTTGCACTGATGCATTAAAAGAGAGTGCTTGACTGCTACTAAATTGAGAGGCTGATTTATAACTCTTAATGAAATTCATAGTCCTTATGGATGGTATATTTAATAGCAGTATACACTTGATGAATTCACCTATATGAGAGTGGAGTGGGCCGCTCCTATGAGATTTTGGCCTAGTCTCTAAAGCTCTCATGAATAACCAGGCACGCGCATGGCCTATTGGGCGCAAAACCGCGTTGAACAGCAAAATTACCGAGGGTCGAAATGTGATTGATAAAATCTCTGACTTACAATAAGAGTTATTGGTTCATAGAAATAT